>JAOTOM010004641.1:167500-375589 GCA_034440615.1 Ashinkailepas kermadecensis | reverse complement strand
TGTAGATGGCGGGAAGGAACACCGTGATACTCCATCTGGGCGTGCTCTTTAGGGCTATGTGTGTCTATTGAGGGCCAGTCAAATGCTTTAAAACTCTACCTATTTTGCGGGACCAAGTGCGTTTTGGAGGGACCAGATACGTTTGTTTGCCTGCCGTGTGCTACTAGGGCCCAGTTGTATTTGTATGAGGCTGCGCGACACGGGTTTTGAGGGGCCCGGGCGGGAATTGTAGGGGCGGCAGGAAGGGAAGCAGTTTCCTCTTTTGCCCCCCCGGTACGCCAATGATTGGTAAGCTGGTAAATGTGCGCATTTCTTCTATTGCCCGCATCATGCTTGTATAGCCCAGGTAATATCGAGGAAGACAGGAAGTATCCGAAAATTGACCTTGTTTCGGTGTATGTTTCCACTACAGCTTGCCAACATCACGTCTGTCTAGCTCTACTAATAGCGTATTAATGGTGCTCTTTCCGTGTGCAACAAAAACGATTGAAACATGTCTGGGTTGGGTGCTCTCGTGGTGGGCGTTCCTCCACCTCACTTGCGGGATGTCAAATGATGTTACCCGATAGGGACAGACGCTGAGGAACTGCTCAATGGAAGGACACGCATAATATCTTCTGATTCGTCGGTTGCTTTCAAGAGCCGTGACATGGCGACAGTGTTGGTCAGTCAAACGTTGACCAATGTAATTCAGTGAAGGAGAAGTTAACTATCGCATGTTCCACTTCACACTGCCACAATGCCGAGGCACTGAAGCAGTTGGTGGCAATAATTTCAGCAAAGCGCAGGCTTTCGTCACAACCACCGACCACAACCACCAACCACAGGCTTTCGTCACAACCACCTACCACAACCACCAACCACAGGCTTTCGTCACAACCACCAACCACAACCACTAACCACAGGCTTTCGTCATAACCACCGACCACAACTACCAACCACAGGCTTTCGTCACAACCACCGACCACAACCACCGCACCTGCGGTACATTGGCTGGGATCGCTCTAAAAGCGGCGCATCACGCTCTTCAATGGATCTAAACGCGGCGGGTGGTGCTGGTCGGCCCAGGGCAAGGACGTGACGTGCCACGCGTGGCGCCGACCGGCCGTATATCGATCGCGGGGCGACGGTCGGCGCACGGCCGTCGCTCGTTACTCGCCGCCGCGCCGTCGGCACCGTCGACGCCGACGCCTGCGGCTCCTCCCGCACTGTCGCCCTGACAGTGACACGGATACGGACGGAGCTGCGGCAGGTTAGTGGTCAACGTTCAGCCGGGTCAGCAGTCGGTCAGGTCCACCAGCTGGCAGCAGCTGACCAGCTGGTGAAGTAAGGAGGGAGGGCAGGGCTGCTGTTCAAGATTAATTTGGCACGTTATCTCAGTAGCTCGGCGTAATTACGGGAAAGACAAAGTTCACCCTCCATTCAGGAAATTTCTCCTTTTTCCTGTCCGCAGCTATCTAGTATTGAACTTTGCCATCTCATTCATCGTCTGTGTTCCTCTCCCTTGGGATGTTTCCGATTGTGCTTCTATATGCTTTAAACTGTTGGTCTCTGGTGGCTGAGAACGGACCATCACCAAGTCACCAAGTCACCAAGGATCGGCCGTTATATGTGGCTCTCTCTGGTGGCTGAGAACGGACCATCACCAAGTCACCAAGTCACCAAGGATCGGCCGTTATATGTGGCTCTCTCTGGTGGCTGAGAACGGACCATCACCAAGTCACCAAGTCACCAAGGATCGGCCGTTATATGTGGCTCTCTCTCTGGTGGCTGAGAACGGACCATCACCAAGTCACCAAGTCACCAGGGATCGGCCGTTATATGCTACAGTGGACATATCATAATTCACCTTGAAATTCACAGTTAATCCAACTATACTCATAGTTGCTTCACGCTTCACGTAGCTCGGTAGCGCCAATTTGGCATTAGAATGGATGAATAGCTGCAGTGAATAGCTAGCTGTTTAGGCCGTCGCCCGCCCAGACAGGCCGACATGCAGCTGGCTCACGGGACATGGCTCGTGTACTCTTTTCCCTGGAAGAAATACTTTTTTTTCGAGGTTCACAAATAAGGTCCTTCAGTTCCCGATGAAGCTTTTCACTGCAAGCTGATTAGTGTTTCAACTCCTTCATTTTAACTGAATCATGCGCAATATATTTCGGACACAAGGCATGTGCTTGCTGTATATGATAAACGAAACATCCGTATGCATGGATGCATTCTGCATTTTTGGCATACGTTGCGTCCATTTACTCGGATCCTGTGACAACATAATCAATGAATCGATGTAATCGCTTAAGATTTGAACGATACGCTGAAAGTGTTCTGTGAGGTGGAGGCTTGGGTATGTACATTGTAAAAAATGATTAGCACTTTTGCTGCTAATTGCATGCTAAATGACTGCTTCAAACAACGCTTTTCCCTTGGGATGCTAGTAACAAGCATAAGGATGCTAGCAACAAGCACCATATGTGCTATTCGGCTGGAGGTGGCTAATTCTAGCCTGCAGATGCTGGACGGCAAGAATGAGGATGAGCAGCCATGCGCAGCCGGCTAGAATTAGCCGGCTGCGATGAGCAGCCATCTTAGCAGCCATGAGTGTTGTGCCAAGCAGTCCAGAATAATGCAATTGCTTATATCTAGCACTAGTCGGTTTTACAGCGGCAACTTGCTCTCCCGTCTAGTCGCTTTTCATCCTTCCAAGTCAATCCTTGCTTCACCTAAACATTCCAGACATGAACTAAAAAAGTACATCGAAGAACATTTATAATTAACAAGAATTGATTTCACTCAATTTTCTCAGCTTTTTCATTGACAAAACTTGTTTCTTGGTGGTGAGAATAAAACGATTTTAGACTGATTGGTTTAGTATAATTTTCCTTAAACCTTTTTATATTCCGAAACCTATATCCCAGTACGCGGCAGGCAACAAATCAGTCGGTGCACGAGCGTCCTACTCGTTGGGTGTGTTGTGAATATTTATTAGTTGTGCGGCGTGAGCATGTCGGCAGTATCAGGTATGGATTTATAAACTTGGTTGACATCGATTAAGTGTAATTTTGTTATCATTTTCTCTACCGTTGCTCAGGAAGTTGGCTTATAACCGCATCTTTCGCTAATTTAACCACAGCGCGAATCTGTCATCTGGCAGTCATCCGTCGGCTGCCAGATACCGTAGAGCTGAGTGCAGTCTCGACGTAAATTAGAAAGCGTATTGCAATTTGCTGATATTCGTAAGTTTAATTCTACTTATTTCAGCAGCGTTAATACTAAAACCGATTTCGTTCTTAAAACTTATGTGATAATTATATTTGGTGGTCGCTTTTAATTTATGCAGATCACTATGCCGGGTCTTCTCCCTCTATCTTGTTCCTGACACCACGTGACCTGGGAGCAAATTTCCGCTGTAAAACCGACTACTGTTACGGTCCGTGTTTTTTGGCGGGAGTTTGAGCACTCTATGGCTGCTTACAGTTAGCAGTTGGGTAGTTAATATAAGCAGCGTTTAAAAATGGCGGGAATATTAGCACCTTAACGCTGCGTAACGAAAAAACTGCGTGAACATTCGGCCATTTTGGTTTGAGATTCGATGGCGTGCGGATCGGTGCAATCGTGCGGCAAGATTAAAGCGAAGAAGAGAACTCTCTCTGGGATCAAGAGAACCTCTGGATCCAGAATCACATGCCTGACATAATCTGCACAAGGTGGGTGTGTCTTCACAGCAAATGTTTTTCCACATCCCTGGTATCAATATGATTATGTCAGCATCTTGCCAACCTCGCTGCATACACCCCTGAAATTACGGACGCTGGATGACTTTCGCAGTTGATCCAACCTCAAGCTACAATCACTAATATACCTGAGCTTGACAACACATAGTACCTGGAATGCTTAGCAAGGCATATGCGTTATTGCCATGGGACAAACAAGCTGAAATGTAATTTTTTGCATCATTATTCATCTATGGACCCTGAGAAGCTGAGTGGGCTATGCCAGTTGCAGCCTATTCTGTGGGCCCCCCAACAAATTATTTCTCAGACAATGGCTTTTGGGTGGTTTATTGTGCTGCTCAGAATTTATTAGCTGAAAGAAAGCTAGCCTGGATTATCCTGGATATAGCAGAGGCTGGACTATCACCACCAATTGTTGCTACCAGATCATTTTATAGGCTTAACCGAGATGGGCCACTGGGGCTCTTTTTATGTTTTAACACGTTATGACTGTATAGCATTATTATGGATTGTATCTGTTCATCATTATGTAGCCATGGAGCCAGTGGATCTGCTCTTTACGTCACCATTTGTTCATGACTGGCACTGTGCCATGTAAGACTGAACTGTGATAAATGTGGAGCTTGCATAAAAAAATAAAATAAATTGTCTGGGTTAGGTTTCGCTGGTTTATTTGGTATTATTGTCATTTAAGGTGTCCATGATAAAAGTCTTACACACATTTTCCTTCACTAAGCAATCAACTGGGTTAGGATACATCAGATTAGGTTGTTTAGTTACAAAATTTGAGATTGAAATTAAGGAAACGTCTAATATTTTTCCTGTTCATGTATTTCATTGTAATACATACTAAATTTGCTTATATATATATATATATATATATATATATATATATATATATATATATATATGCATGTCCTCCTTTGCTATTTGCAAAGTAGGACATACGTATTCCTTTGCATTGCTATTTGCATACGAATGCATTAAAAGGGTATATCGCCTGTAAGCATCCTGATTCCTGTTCGCTGTAATATTTAAGATGGGTATCGGACGTTAGCATGTAGCAAAAGAAGTACTCCGTCCGTATCAATACCGTAAGTCAGCAACACCCGTACGCTACTATCAAGGAGTCCAATTTCGGTTTTAGCACCCAATGGGTGCTAAATATGCTAGCACCATAGGCGAACCGTACCCAGGAGGTGCTGGTTTTTGGCGTGAGAAAAAACTAGCACCCTGGGGGTGCTAAAGCGCACGCACCCCATGGGTGCTCATTTCAAGTACCATGCTACTAAATATAGCCGAATAAAGAGGTGCTAGATATAAGCACCATGCTTATATTTAGCACTTGACATTTTGCGATGTGATGCCAACTACAAAAAGATGCTTAATTCAAGCAGCCCTGTGGAGCTGGAATTTGACATTTGAAATAGCACCAAAGGGGTGCTAATCTTTTTTTTACAGTGTAGAGGGCGTATCCACTACTTGGGAAAGTTGGAAGATTTCCCTAGATTTAGGATCCTAAGAACTTCTAAGGATTTTCCCAGTTGTTTTAGGGTTTGTGAGGCAACCCATTCATTTTTTTTCAACGGAGAAACATCCGGTCACTTCGTAGGGAAAATGGATATGTTTTTGAGGTAGAAATGGTACATAAATTTATCTTTGAAATGGTAGCATTCTTTTCGTCAGCTCATGACTTTTTCAGTATGCTAAATGTGCCGTCCGTATGCGGACGGCATATATAATGCATCAGTAACTTTTGATTCGAGACGTATCATGCTGTGGTGTCGTATTACCTATATTAATCTTTAAATGGATCGTATGGATATGGCGGCGTTCAGCAAAGGTCGCACGACACCGCGGTGGACGTCTTTCTGTGTTCTTTTCAAGATATGATAACATGCAATGATAAAATCCCCACAAGGGATTGCCTAGGTATCCGCCCGTAGAAAAACCAGACGTTTTCAAATATAAATATTCAGTTTGCTTCCCAGAGTTTTCGCCAGAGATATGCTAACAAAATATTACAATGGAAATGGATGATGATGTGCTCAACCCTAGTCCAAATTGGAGCTGCCAACTATCCCATTTGAGGCTGCTGTGCATAATCGGTACTATCGGAACTCGCGTCTCGCTTTTCTGGCAATCGGTCTCACGGTACCCAAGTGACATCATAGCTCCGCATCTACATGGAATTTTGGTGAAATGCAACCAACATAACATAACCTACTTCCTACCCCCCACAACCTACAGCCACCTACAACCCACAACGTACCATTCACATTGGCTATGGCTGACCGCTGAGTGTCAGATAACTAAGACGCCAACTCAGGGATTGCTACAGAATCAAAACTACCTTAAACTTGTATTTCTCACTGGATTTGACGGTATGTTTTCTCATGAACATTGCAACATTCCTATAATTTTCCCCCAAACATTGCCAGGGCTTACTCAAATTGAAATGTTTTCCGTTAGTTGGTTAGTTAGTTATCGTTTTTTTAGTGGCGCATCGACTGCGGTAGTCATGCTGAGCCATGATATATTTTTCACACTCTGCCCTAAACAAGATATCTTTCAAATCTGTCATGGTTTCCGAACTGGCTCATACTTGGATCTAGCCCAAGTGCTCAGCCATGGATCCCGCGTCCCAGGACCCCTACAATTGGTCACATTTCCTTATTTTCTCATTGTACCTGTTATCGGGGTACTTACTGGTATTTCTGGCAGTGAAAACAAATTCCGACTGCACCTGTAAACTATCCATTCCAGGTCATTGTTTGATGTTATATGAACGTGGGAGGGAGAAAGTAAGAATTAAAATTTAATATCAGCATAATAACACTCCGAAGGAGATGTATTTTCACAATAAATCTCAAATATGGTGTAGCATCCCAGATATATTGGGTCATATCTCAATTCATTTTGTATTACTCCTTTTTGGTAGAAAAGGCAATTTTGCATCCATTGATGCTGTCCCGCACCACAAATGATGGAAATATTAAACGTTGATGGTCATACCTGCCTTTTGCTATTGCTTTTTAAATTTCGGTAATTATCTACTTCAAATTACAACGTTAGGCATCATGAGCGGACATAGTACCGGTGGCGCCGCTCTAGTAGTGGGTTTGTAGGAACTCTACCAGAGTGGGCTTGCTATGATTAATGCTATATTCTAGTTTCTAGAGAAGGTGCAAGTACATTTAAATGGTCAAATTTGAACAACATTGAAACAAGCTCTCTTGTGATGTGTAGATCGTTTTATTATCAAATAATTTCACAACGTCACTTTGCCCTCAAAGTGAAATGGGAGCAATTGCCACTCAACATCTTGTACTAAAAACGGGTCATGCATCTTCTGTGTGATGTGCTGACAATTTCCAATGTTTTTAACTTAGACGAAAATCGAATGTGCTACATTTTTATGTCATCTTGGATAACTTCCATGAAGGTTTAACCCTGTCACTTTTGCACTCAATTACAGAATTTGCGTTCCAAATTATCATATTGTATTCCTTTAAATTGTATATCAGATGTTCTACATTACCAAATTAATGTTGAATGGTTTCAAATCAACCAACATAACATCAGCTGCCTTCTGATGCAATACTCGACTACTTTTATAGATATCTAACCCTGTTATTTTTGCACTCAATTCCAGGATTTGTGTCTCGAATTATCACATTGTATTCCTTTTT
Organism: Ashinkailepas kermadecensis; assembly: GCA_034440615.1. Classification (NCBI taxonomy): domain Eukaryota; kingdom Metazoa; phylum Arthropoda; class Thecostraca; family Neolepadidae; genus Ashinkailepas; species Ashinkailepas kermadecensis. The sequence continues at coordinate 368,166 of JAOTOM010004641.1, read as the reverse complement.
TAATCTGTATATCAGATGTCCTACATTAGCGAAATAATTTCCGATGGCCTTAAATAAACCGGCATAAAATCAGCTGTCTTCTGATGCAACACTCGACTACTTTTATAGATATCTAACCTTGTTACTTTTGCACTCAATTCCAGGATTTGTGTCTCGAGTTATCACATTGTATTCCTTTCATCTGTATATCAGATGTTCTACATTAGCGAATTAATTTACGAGTCTCAAATAAACCGACATAAAATCTGTTGCCTTCTGATGCCACACTCGACTACTTTTATAGATATATAACTGTACCATTTTTGCACTAAATTCCTATATTTTTGTCTCGAATTATCACATCGTATTCCTTTAAATTGTATATCAGATGTTCTACACTAGCGAATTAATTTCCAATGGTCTCAAATAAACCGGCATAAAACAGTTGCCTTCTGATGCCATACTCGATTACTTTGATGGATATCTAACCCTGTCAATTTTACCTTTTGACATGCAGCTTTCTGGCATTATTGAGGTTGGCATGGCCCGATGCACGTCAAGCGCCGACGGTTGCTGCCCAGAGGATCCGTAGGGCCGCCGAGCGGCGGCACGACATAAAGTAAAGTTCCATCTTTCAAGAATACTAAGCAACATCGGCTCTGCCACGCCAAAATGGTGGAAGAGAAATGTACGGTTGTAGATGCATTATTTCCATTCAACGCCCATAAGCGTAATGTTCTTAAACAATATCGAGAAAACCTGTCGGGTTCAACTCCAATGGTGGCGGAACTCATGCCAGGCACATCGCCTATCGTTTCAAATATGAAAATCTGCCAGTAACTTTGGCGTTGGGGCCCACTAACATTCAGGGAATGGTTCCGCGCGCCGCCATATTATGAATGGCTGGCGGTCGGGGACGGGCCGCGAGCCACGGGGGTCGCTGCCGGCGGCCCGCCGTCTATGGTAGAAAATAGTTCCAGAAAACAATACGCAAAGCAACAATATGCACAATATATCACTGTAAGTGGCAATGAAATTGCCGTCTAAAGGCAAGCTAACTTTCATAAATGCACTTCGCATCATATTGTATGGAGTCCGAGTCTCATAAATTGTAACTATATTCTTCGCGCATACACTAGTGAGCATCCGGGCGCGCTTGTCGCGGGCGCATATTGCAGAGTTCTTGAATGGCATCAGGAACCTATCTGTCTTCTTTCTTTACTGGAGATCCCCCGATGTCCGCATTAACATTGCGTCTGACGCCTAACGAATAGTTATTACAATGTACAGGAAGCTTATTAGGTAGGTAAGTAGGTATGTAAGCCGATACACATAAGTAGACATTGCAGCTATATGAGTACCTTCCCTGACAATTTCTGTTCCTCAGTGGAGTTATGTCTAATTCATAACTTAAGAAGGTTGGCAGATGATAATTCTTGTTAAATTTACCAAGTCTACTAAATACGCGGTAAAGGACACGATGAATGTTCTTACCGCTCGGTCAACCCACACCAACACCCAGAAGCGGTTCTGAAGTGGAGGACCATGGTGTCAAGACCCCTGGCAGAACGGGCTATTAGACAGAGAAGATCCTAGTATGTTGGGAACCTAAAGCAAAAGCAAATACCTGGGATGGAACTATCAGTACCACACATCAGTACAGGACCCTGAGATACGCATCGTTAGGTGAAACTGAGCCTTGAGACTGAAATGAGCCCGAGACGGAATATAAGGATGGCTCCGACAAGCTCCGACGTTGGAGATGACATTCCACATATGGAATCCTGGCATAGGGCGGAAGACGTGTGAAATCGTGTTGTATTATAAAATGTAATTGAGAAAGAGTAGAAGGGGTCCTGGGATAGACAGACGGACACTCGAAATCTCTTGATACCAATCTGCACGTTTTGTAAACGCATTTTATATATAAATCGCAAAATGGAGCCCGGTGAAAATGAAGTTGGCGAAATACGGTGATTTTTTCCGGTGGAAGGGGAAGGGGTTGGTAGGTCGTGGCTCAGATATTTTCTCATACCACCAAAAAGCTTCCTAGTAGTTTGAATATCGTGGGCACGCCCTTAGAGTGTACCAAGTACTACGATTATTGGGACGTGTATGGAACGCGAACCTATCAGACGCTGCATTCTGGTACCGTGGTCGCAACAAAACCTCTGACGTACTCAGCTAAAGCTGGTTATCTGCGGTGATGGGATCTGCAGCCTGCTGACGTGGTGCCATCTGCTTTTGCGCCGTGTCGTGCTTGACCTATAATTGCAGATTGTGGGCGTGACGTGTGTCTGCCACAATGGGCTTGGGTATCGCCAGCGCAGCTCCCACTAAAGTAATGATATTCATGTAATAGTGCTCAGCCTCTCAGCACTAGGCTCCGCCGTAAAATGCTTCCTCGCACAAAGGAGCCTCAAAGAGCAGGCCGATTCCTGTCGGACTATAATGATTCAGCTTCCCGTAGTCGCCTAATGGCCATACGCTTCGGAGACCGACCTTTGTCAGTGCCAACTTTTACAATCCACCTTGCTAATCACAGGATTTAAGTCTTTCATAAGCTCGTCTTGGAACTCGCCCTATCTTAGGACGACGGCCAAGTTTAAAAGAAGTTTGATGAGCGTAGCTGCCTCGGTGTTTTCGACACCGTTCGGGTTATTGCTGTCCCTGCATTACCGTTCGGTGGTTTTTGTGTGACGTCACGGCGTTTGCCAGCACTTGAATATCACTCCAGCCTCCATCCGTTCGTGGCTGAATATGCGAGCCGGTTCTGTTGCAGGCACCAGGCTCCTGTGACGACCATTGAGAACGTGACGTTTAGCGAAGGGCCCTCGGTGCTTTTATGTATTGCTGATGTCGTTAACCCGTTGCTGCGCTCACGTGGGTCGAACCCCAGCGACCTCTCGGCAGAGACAGGACATTGGTCTGGTGTCTAGTGTCTAACTCCCCCGCCCCCACCCCAACCTCCCATCCCAGCGCTACACGCGGCAGTCGACTGGAGCGTTCTCTGGCCAACGTCGGTGTCGGGCGTGTGGCCGGCCAGCGCGGCGGAGGGGGGGCACTGCGACATGGCTCAACCGTGAGAGACTGCCACCTACAACGATTGACTTCACCACTGCGCTCGCTGCCCGGAAATACAGCTTACGCTGCAGAGTCTGGAATGAGGTCTCATGTGTGGAATACCACATGACTGCTTATAATATTATAGGGAGTCAATTGGCCCGTTTATTTCATTCTGCCTCTATACGCTGGACGAGTGAGGGAAAGTGGAAAAGCGCAGGACAGTCGAATTTCCGTCTATATCAATGATCGGTGCATTGCCTTGCGCATGTATGCAGTCATGCGCCTCCAAGTATGTGCGAAGAGCTGAACTGATTTAGGAATGCCATACATTCACTATGCTGCATTACGAAAAACAAATTAAAGAGTTAACCATCCTTCGATTTCAAGGCTAGTTCCCGAACACTAATCAGTCACGCTACCACTAAGCTACAGAGGCGGATGGTCCACACCGGAGGCGGTGCCCGCGGGCACGCATACGCAGGAACCGTATTCTATGGTTAGCTGCCCGTGCCCACGCGCGGGAATGTCACCCTAAACCGCTGTCCTTGAACACAAATTGAAAGTAGTTCAGGAAAGTATTGTGGTGAAAGATGATAAATAGCGAAATTAAAAGCGAAGATCTGGCTTTGTGTGGGAAAATTCGAAGCTACAGCTACAGCAAACCGCCCTCCCACCGACCAGACCCACAGCAGACCGCCTCCCACCGACCAGAGCCGCAGCAGACCACCCTCCCGCCGACCAGACCCACAGCAGACCGCCCTCCCGCCGACCAGAGCCGCAGCAGACCACCCTCCCGCCGACCAGCCGAATGTTGTCTCCCGCCGACCAGACGCGCAGGAGACCGCCTCCCACCGACCAGACCCGCAGCAGACCGCCTCCCACCGACCAGAGCCGCAGCAGACCGCCCTCCCGCCGACCAGCCGAATGTTGTCTCCCGCCGACCAGACCCGCAGGAGACCGCCTCCCACCGACCAGACCCGCAGCAGACCGCCTCCCACCGACCAGACCCTCAGCAGACCACCCTCCCACCGACCAGAGCCGCAGCAGACCGCCCTCCCGCCGACCAGCCGAATGTTGTCTCCCGCCGACCAGACCCGCAGGAGACCGCCTCCCACCGACCAGAGCCGTAGCAGACCACCCTCCCGCCGACCAGACCCGCAGCAGACCGCCTCTCGCCGACCAGCCGAATGTTGCATAGCTGTGCCGCTGTCAATACTACTGCCAGCGACGGTGAAAGCCGGATTGCCAGACCGCTGGTCACGTCCTCCCGCGGTCGTTCACCAGTTGGTCGGTGCCTTTTGGCAACGCCAAACGATCTGGGGGGGGGGTATGCGAAACCCGATGGCGTGTGCTACTGGCACTCGGCTGGCCTGTTGGGAAGGAGAGCTGGCACAGCGGTGTGAGCTACAGAACATCAGAATACCGGAAACCGACGGCTGCCATAGCTCAACGGTTTAGTCGATCCAGTTCGGTTTCGATTCTGATATGTTGCAGGCTTTGATCAGGGAGGGAAGCGGCTCCGTTTCAACAAAGTGGTTGGAGGGGGAGGAGGCTGGGATAGTGCGATTCCTCGAAATACTTTGCCACTTAACGGCCATAGATGAAGTGTGAATTTATTGATTAAAAACATCGGGAAGGCCTACCTAAATTCAAACCCGGTAGTGGTGCACATGAACAGTACGGGTGGTGGAGGCATGTGCGGCTGCGCACACATTAGTGAACTTGCCTGTGTATAGTGCTAGAGCTACAACAATATTTGTCTTCTTATTGTTATTTCGTATCAGTACATGCAACATGAGCATCTGAAAACATCGCTTGGATTCCCTATATAACACCGTGCCCATAACCCTCATAATCTTTATCCTGCGAAGTGATCGTGAGCGCTGTGGTAGCCCCGAATAAATCTTCTCGGATAATAGCCCGCGCTCCCAACACACTAAGCCGCTCTCCTCCCGACTAATGACCCGCTCTCAAGTCAAGACCAAATTATTCGGTGCAGGTTTCGTCTCTCCTTTGTCATGCTGTGCGGCATATACTTCGGCGGCCAGGGAGAGCACCCAGTCTCCTTGGCAATCCTTGCCAATCGCCTCGTCCTTGCCAGACGTCGGCAGTAGCGGACTGTGGGTGGGGAGGGGAGTACTGCTGTGCTGTTGCTGCCCGCCCCGTTGGTCGATGAGTAGCTCGACTCCCGACCAGCAGCGCCCCGCCCACGTCTGTTCTGATCACGGTGGAAGCTGCCGACTGGCTCGCGCGGCACCCCTGTGTGGTTGCTGTCGGCAGCGGCACCCCTGTGTGGTTGCTGTCGGCAGCGGCACTCCTGTGTGGTTGCTGTCGGCAGCGGCACCCCTGTGTGGTTGCTGTCGGCAGCGGCACCCCTGTGTGGTTGCTGTCGGCAGCGGCACCCCTGTGTGGTTGTTGTCGGCAGCGGCACCCCTGTGTGGTTGCTGCCGACTGGCTCGCGCGGCACCCCTGTGTGGTTGCTGTCGGCAGCGAAGACAGCTGGAGCAGAGAGTGGGGTCCGCGTTCAGAAGGGTGAACGTCAAACAGGTCATCTGCAATAATTGCCATTCTAAAGTTTAATACTACCGACTACTTTGTGAGCGTGTCTTTCACCACCCATTGGATTGTTTTTATCTTGATCCGACGCAGGTATCCCGGCAACGTTACTGGTCTCCCAACGGCCAGTATACATCAGCGCTGGTGATGAATTATTGTAAGCCGCTGTTAATCGTCGCGCATCCCCGAGCCAATCTAAATCAGAACAGGGTGGCGAGTGTCGGTCGGGCGTGTCAGGGCTCGGGATATAACAGTGACCGGAGTCGCCACGACAGGTCGCCAGCGGTGGGACGAGTGGGAGACGATGTCAATTGCTGGTCATGTCCGGCTCATGCGCACGTAATTACGGTCTGAGGGCGGACGCGTGCGAGGGCGACCATAATTGACGCCAGAAAACAGGCGAAATTTCGCTGAGAGAAACCCGGTGACCATGGTGGAAAGCACCCGTTGTTACTCTCGGATGCGGGAGGCTTTCGTCATTCAGGGTCCACATCCGTTGACTGCGTCAGAGAAGCTGACAGCTATCCACCCTTCAGTGCCCACACTCGTTGACTGCGTCAGAGAAGCTGACAGCTATCAGTCTTTGAATGCCCACACTCGTTGACTGCGTCAGAGAAGCTGACAGCTATCCGTATTTCAATGCCCACACTCGTTGACTGCGTCAGAGAAGCTGACAGCTATCCGTCTTCCAATGCCGACACTCGTTGACTGCGTCAGAGAAGCTGACAGCTATCCGTCTTTCAATGCCCACACTCGTTGACTGTGTCAGAGAAGCTGACAGCTATCCGTCTTCCAATGCCCACACTCGTTGACTGCGTCAGAGAAGCTGACAGATATCCGTCCTTCAGTGTCCATGATTGTTGACTGCATCAGAGAAACTGACAGCCTTTCGGGGCGGTGGACTTGCCACAGGGAGTGCATGAGGTGAAACAATTATAATTATCAACATAACCGACGGTGAGTGGAATAATAATATCGGAAGAAAATGGAGAGCACACATGAAAATGTATAATCCCTCTAACGTGTTGTCATACTGTTGTCGTGGGCGCGTCAGCTGAGGTGCACTGCGTTAGTTTGGCCTGACAACCGTCTGACTCAGTGTCAGTCGGCGCCCCCGCCACGAGATCACGCGACCATCTGGAGCATACTGCACTGGCGTACTGTACTGGTGTACTGGCGTGCGCAGCTCCTATACACGCTGGAGGCACACCGAGTGTGTGACAGATACTGAGTGGCGGACGACTTGCGTACGGTGCTCGGTCGCGTCATGTGTTCGCCACGCCTGTGTGTGGTGTACTGGCGTGTGCAGCTCCTATACACTGCTATGTGCGGTGTACTGACGTGTACAGCTCCTATACACTCCTGTGTGTGGTGTACTGGCGTGTACAGCTCCTATACACGCCTGTGTGCGGTGTACTGGCGTGTGCAGCTCCTATACACGTCAGGTGTTCGCCACACCTGTGTGTGGTGTACTGACGTGTGCAGCTCCTATGCACTGCTATGTGCGGTGTACTGACGTGTACAGCTCCTATACACGCCTGTGTGCGGTATACTGGCGTGTACAGCTCCTATACACGCCTGTGTGCGGTGTACTGGCGTGTACAGCTCCTATACACTGCTATGTGCGGTGTACTGACGTGTGCAGCTCCTATACACGCTGCAGAGGCACGCAAAGTGTTGTCCGACTGTGCCGGCGCTGCACTGTGCTCGTGGTCGGGGGGAGGGGGAGGGGGTAGCAAGAGTGTCGTGCAGTTTCCAACCACATCTGCTATGCGCGTGTATAATGTACCGCTGAACCCGTTGTGGAAGTAAGGTGACCTGTATATCTGGACGCTCTAATATTCCGAGAAATACATCAGCACCTTATCTCTTGTGATGTATTGTCATGGCATGAGTTAAGTTGCAGTAGACGGGTTTGCGTTAAGATTTGCATTGTATATAAAGCACTGCGATCGTAAAATGATCTGTCACAGGTTTGTAACCAGTGCCGCAGCCAGGATTATCCTAAGCGGGTCTAACACCCTCCAAAAAAAGTATGATGACAGATAGGAAGCTTCCGGCGAGCGAGTCCCGCCCTCTGGATGTGCCCCTGCCTGCGGACAATGCATGTTGCTAGCTGTAGTGTGTCAGCTGCGTTCCACCCATGTAACTGGATGAAGTGCGGCAGCAGCCGGTCGTCCAACTTGGCCGTCTGCGGCAAGGGCGCAGCCAGGAGTCTTAGGGGAGGGACTACCCAAAACATATATAATTTAATCGATGGTGCTAAATTTCTGGTTAGCCGTGGTGGAAATTTCCAAATGAATTGCTTGATAAAGTGTATTTATTTTCGTTGTGGGGCTCATCCCCTTCCCAATGGCTGATCCTCTGATCAGTGGATTGGCTGGAGATTTTCGTCATCCGGCCCTCACTTTGTGTGTGCAGTTTCTTTCCCGTTTCTGTTATTGACCGTCGGTGTCATTTCAGACTCGGCCAGAATGGCGTTCTCCGGCTTCAAGAAACAGATCAACAAAGCGAACCAGTATGTCACGGAGAAGATGGGTGGTGCCGAGGGCACCAAGCTGGATAACGAATTCACCGAAATGGAGCGAGTCAGTGAGATGGATTGGGCTTACAAGTCCTAGGTTGGCTGTCGATCCTGTGTGCAAGGATCATGTGCATATGTGCATAATGGCTACGGATGTATTCAATATTCTGCTGTCCTACGCATAGAAAGGGGGACAAGAAATGGACAGGGAAAGGGAGAAAGAAACTTACAGAAAGGGATTAATTACAAGATAAAGAGGCCTTCTCGCTTAGTTTATCATGAGACTACAGTGTCATGTTTGTAAGACTTGCGTGACGTGAAGTCTATCGCTATGTATTGGTTCAAAGGATTGGAACTAGCCTAGTGTCGTCATGTATATCAAATGCTGCTGAATTAAAGTGACGACCATTGCTCATATTGATATCATTTTCTGTAGCATGTAAAGCAAAGGGGCACGCTCCTTTAAGGCGCGCACTGTTGGAACGGCAATAATTCCCTCTCGCTCATTTTAACACAACGCCTTGCAAATAGACAGAGCTGCACTCTTCGTCAACTACAAACAGCCACTGAGCACATCCTTTCAAAATTGAAATGTGGTCAACACCGGCATATTTTTATCCGACGGGTCGTCAAAGCCGGACGACTGGCGGTCAGGCGGTAGGCCGGCTGTCAGGTGCCGGTCGGCTGGCCGGCGTGTGTCAGCTGGTGCACTGATGTGTCGAATAGTGTACAACTCACTGGTCGGTGGCGTCTGACAAAGGGAATACGAAAAATGCCTGCACAATTTGTACCACTGGATTTTGGTGCACATCGAAGACAGATCTTAACTACGTATGCTCATAATGCAGTTGTGCCATGTGGTACAAGAGGATGAATGTTCTTTATTTCATAGTCAGTTTGTTGGCCTGATCGCTTTGACTGGATTTAGATCACCAGTGCTACATGAGGTTAAACTTCACTAGCTTCCTGGCAAATTCATGCATGTCAGCCGAATAATTCACGGGTTAGTATTTTCGACCAGTTTCAGCCGGCGCAAAAGCCGTGCGCTCTCGATCTTTGCCCTCGACCGATCCGGATGGACCTGGACCGATGCGGATGGACCTGGACCGCTCCGGATGGACCTGGACCGTTCCGGATGGACCTGGACCGATCCGGGTGGACCTGGACCGCTCCGGGTGGACCTGGACCGATCCGGATTGACTGGACCGATCCGGATGGACCTGGACCGATCCGGGTGGACCTGGACCGATCAGGGTGGACCTGGACCGATCCGGGTGGACTTGGACCGATCCGGATGGACCTGGACCGATCCGGATGGACCTGGACCGATCCGGGTGGACCTGGACCGATCCGGGTGGACCTGGACCGATCCGGATGGACCTGGACCGATCCAGATGGACCTGGACCGCTCCGGATGGACCTGGACCGTTCCGGATGGACCTGGACCGATCCGGGTGGACCTGGACCGCTCCGGGTGGACCTGGACCGATCCGGATGGACCTGGACCGATCCGGATGGACCTGGACCGATCCAGGTGGATCTGGACCGATCCGGGTGGACCTGGACCGATCCGGATGGACCTGGACCGATCCGGATGGACCTGGACCGATCCGGGTGGACCTGGACCGATCCGGGTGGACCTGGACCGATCCGGATGGACCTGGACCGATCCGGATGGACCGACGACCGATTGGACTGTGTTGGCTTTGTGAACACATGTGTATCGGACTTCCGCTAATTTTGTGCGCAATTTCGTCGGGGCTTGCGGGGTAGATTTTGATGTAGTGGAGGACACCAGTTACCATCCCCTCCACCATCTCCCGTCAAGAAGTGGAATCTGCAGAGGTCCGACAGTACGCGTGTCAAAACAGTGGCTTTGCGTTCATTTGTTTATCTAGGAGGAATTAATCACAAACGTTTGTGAACAAAATATAACACTATTTTTCACCTCCGAGATCGGAGGAAATACAGATGGGATAAATGCAGTCACCAGATGCAATTTGAACAGTACTATATAATTATTTTCTAATTCAGTTTTAATCGCAATGGCTTGCCCTCGGTAACCCGTCGATACTATGAGAAAACATTGCTGGTGCTGACATTGCTCCTGAAATGATGAAGAGGATTGTACCACATCGCTAGAACTACCAATGAAGCTATTGTCAGAACGTTTTGTCAAAAATGTCCTATCTAGACCAGTCAAACTTGTGCGTTTTCAGAAAACCGACATCACGTGCGAGCTAGTGGACGACTTGCAGATCAAGACAAAGGAATTCCTCCATCCAAACCCGGCGTCGCGCGCTAAAATGGCCACCGTTAAAGGTGAGTGAGCTGTTCTCTCAAATTCATCCACATTCACACTAGTCGCCGAGATTTTCCAGCAGCATGCTTACATTGATGAGGCAAGACAGTTACTGCTCCTTGTTTGTTCACCACAGGGGGTGTAGGATCACAAGATCAGTGGGGGGGGCTCAGCCCTGGGTCGATCAACCTAGGGTACCCTAAATACCAATTTTTACCCGGATTTGGGCCACTCTACTGTACCATCTTGAAAAAACATTAATTTCATTAATATTATTTACCTTTATCCTGTTTTCCATGAACCTAGCCTATCCGGAGACAAAATAATCAGGACATGGTTAATCGGAAAAGCTACTTCCGTATACGGAGAATCCATTTAGTGCTTAAACGACTTCTTACCCTTTCTCTTCGAATTGTGCCTTAGTTCATTATCATTTTATGGTATATTTATATATATATATATATATATATATATACGCATACACACATACACACATGTATATATATATATATATATATATATATATATATATATATATATATATATATATATATATATATTTATGTGTGTGTGTGTGTGTGTGTGTGTGTGTATGGTGTGTGTGTGTGTGTGTGTATGGTGTGTGTGTGTGTGTGTGTGTGTGTGTGTGTGTGTGTGTGTTTGTGAATGGTGTGTGGCCCAATGCTCAAATGACCTGACACTCCCTCAGATGGGAACGATGTCGGAGTCGCCAGTTCGGATCCGCGCGTCTCCGGGACTATCCTCGGGACTATCTCAGAGACTATTATCGGGACTAAGTCCGGGACTATCTCCGAGACTATACTCTGTAGACACTTAACCATTGGGAGGACTCCGACAACCATTACTTTGGCGGTAATGTATCTAACCTAACAATCCTGCTGAAGGTTCGGTCGGGCGAGGTTTATTTTTTATTTTTTTTTACAGGCAATCTCAGTTTACTATTGTCGTATCTGACTTCAGTTACACATGGTGTTCTCCATTTCAGGAATATCCAAGTTATCTGGTCAGGCGAAGGCGGCAACCTACCCGCAACCCGAGGGTGTACTGGGGGAGTGCATGGTGGCATTCGGACGTAAATTGGACGACAATGAACCATTCTGTGAGTACACCTCGGCTGTGTTTCAAAGTCACCGAGCGAGCGCGACAGCCTTCACAGAAGTACCATCGGCTCAAAGGAACCTAATGTTCTCTGGCTTCTTCTTTCTGAGGGGGCTTCTTGTTATAGATATGGGCACATGGGGGCGTCCATGAAACATTTGTAAGTTTGATATCGTGTGCAGAAGCACTGAGATAATATATTCGACAGCTTATTGCATGGATTAACGTCGAAAATGTTCCGCTGCTTCCCCGCACCTTTTCACGGGTGGTGCCAACCTTGTCGACGATCGACCAACAACTCGCATTCGGTTCTGTGACGGCGAGCGGTCCGGACGTATAAGTATACGGGGCATAAGCGGCGCACCGGTAGATCAGGGAATAGATACAGACTGTCTTGTTCTGGTGTTATTGTAATTTTTGTTGTTGTTATTCTGTGCTTGGGCTGCTGCTGGTGAATTAGTAAATACAACTAGACAAGGATTATATACACAACAAAAAACTTACTAGCTGATATAGAATAGATTGGGGACCTGGACTGGGTGTGTCATGGAGGATGTAAACAAACTGATCCAAGAGGGAATACATAAAATTGAAATGGAGCTGAGAAGGGAGATGGAGGACATCAAGGAAGAGTGCAGAAAAATCAAAGTTGAGATGATTCAATTAAATGAGGAAAACAAACAACTAAAAAAGGAACTAGTGGACACAAACAATCAGATGGACGAAATTGAACAATACACACGGAAGGATTCTCTGATTTTGGGTGGGGGTGGGTTCCCATTTGCCCCACCGGATACATACGAGGAACCAGAAAAAAAACGAGGGAAATCACAAAAAGGTCATAGAAGAGAATCTTGGAGTGAAACTGAAAGGCTCAATCTCAGCATGCCACCGTCTCAGACAAAATAAGAGAGTGTTGGTGAAATTTCAGGACCTCGATGACAGGAGTGCTGTTTATGATTCACAATTCAATCAGAAGGGTGACTACAAAACAAAAATCATAGTACATGAAAATTTGACCACCAAACGGGCAAAACAAATGCAGGTGCCAGGCGATCTATGGGACAAAGGACTCATAATGAACTATCACACAAAAAATGGAAAGATCATGGCTCGTAAGAGCAAGGAACAGAGGTATGTCCACATACATCACAATATGACACAGCAAGAAATTATACAGGTTACTGAAAAGGCACCACCCAAGTCCACATCATACCACCAGTCCCAAAGATCCTTCAACAAAGAGGAAACACCTGCAGGAAGCAGAACATCCCAGAGGGTGGATCTAGAAGAGTATATGATACGCACAACCAGGAGTGGGGCCAGAGGTGGAAGGAATAGGGCATGGGGATCAATTGCAGAGCACTAAATGGGAAAGATAATATGTGCATACCACATAATGCAGATATGGTGTTGTTTGGACCACCTAAAAATTGTATTTTGATGTATATTTACATCGATATACTTTGCATGGGTTCATGTTCTGTGGGACTGAACATACATAGGTGATGTAAGACATGGTAGCTTTTTGGATGACAGTTTAGACTCACATGCTTTGAAATCTACTAAGACACCCCTGGCTATGCTCCCGCTCATACTGCCAAGGTGCTATTGGTATGATGTGGGAGCATGGAGAGTGAATGTGTGTGTGAATGAAAGGTGAAGTCACAAGCTGACTTGCTTCAAAGAAGCTTTTTAACCTGAGACACCAGGGGTGCCATGTGCAAAACTCCTAAGCACTTGTGAAATTATGGAGAAACTTACAAGAATGAGTTGTAAGTAAATACTAGCTCATTCAGCTAGTGGCATATAGTATGCAGTATATACACAGAGAGTACACAATGGTACCAACCCACAAAAGCTGACCATTAAACAATACAATCATCTACCATTCAGAGGTCCTTCAGCATGTATCCTCATTGTATTGACATGTTATAGTCTACTTTTGGATGCTGCACTATTGAGTGGTCCACACATCATCATTTGCATGCGAAAAAATGAGTATAGCACATGCACATTTAATAACTGGGATTGATTCCTGTGCCCATGGGTATGGATGTGTGTGAGTATGTGTGTGTGTATGCATGTATGTGTATGTATGTGCATCTGTGTGTATGTGCATACCTATTTACATCCATGTATGCAGTGGCACCCATGTTCACCTGGATGCAGATCCACCTTCGGAACCTTGTTCTGTTGACTGTGGGCTGGATTTCTTATCATGCAACTAGATAGGTGAGTACCTCCTTACCTACCTACCTACCTACCTACCTACTTATACTTATCATTATCCTATTCCAGCATCTATTCTGTCATCACATTACAATCTTATTACATACATTCTACCATACTTCCATGATGAAGGTGCCTGAGTATGTACCAACCACCTACCTACCTAGGTAGGTACCTGGGTGACCATAAATATTACATATTAAGGACGTCATCAGCAAACATCAGACATTCCGAGTCAATCCTGGATGGCAGGTCGTTCACAAACAGGGCAAATAACAGAGGGGCCAGCAAGCTCCCTTCCGGTACACCGGAAGTGACATCAGCCCAGTCCGAGACCGCCAGCGGGTTGACTATCACCCGCTGGCGGCGACCAGACAGGTATGAGCGAATCAGAGAGATAATTTTGTCTGAAACATGATATGCATTTTCGAGCTTGTATAGTAACAGCTTATGGTTGACACTTTGGAAAGCCGAAGAGTAGTCCGTATAGATTGCATCTGTCTGGCAACCAGCAGCGATCGAATCCCAGGCGTGACTCAAGAAAACTGCCAGATTTGAAGCACATGACCTTTTTGGAATAAAACCGTGCTGGGTGTCAGTCAGTACTGGCAAAATGTGAGCACTCAAAACATTTTAAATGATTTTTCTAAAATCTTGCCACACAGGCAAAGAAGTGAAACGGCTCGGTAGTTCGTCGGATTTTTCCGGTTGCCCTTCTTATATATTGGTGTGATGTTTGTCATTTTCCATCGGTTCGGAAATTTTCCCTGCCTGATGGAGAGGATACAAATTTTGTACAGCGGAACGCATAATTGGTCAGCACACTCTCGGAGGATCCGGCCGCTGATATTATCTCGTCCACATGCTTTGTGCGGGTCAAGTCCAATGAGAATCGTGTGGATTTGTTCTAATGAGGGCCGAAAGTCTGTGAGATTAGACAATCCGTAGTCCTGTAATGGTAGGTACTGGGCTACATCCCGTGCTGTGAACTTGGCTGAAAAGGCTCTGTTCAGCAGGTTGGCGCGTCCAACGTCATCGCTGATTAACGTGTTTCCGTCTAGCAAAGACGGAACGGAACCACTCCTTATAAAACATTTAAAAAATGACCAGTATCGCTTTGGGTTTGTCTTAAAATCCTCCACTAGTCCCCTCAGATAACTGCAGTAGCTGCGTCCGATCAGACGTTTGAAGAAGTCGCGTTTGTCTGCAAAATCGCGCCGAATGACACCGTCACTCGGGTGCCTTTTCAATCGACGATGGAGAGGAGAGGACAGAGAGGAAGCTTGAAAAGACCATTACGATCTCGATCGAAAAGGTGATCAAGCGCAGAAGTTGCCCGCCGCCCCAGTTCCATTTCCCTTCCCGCCCGCCGCAATTGAATATTGCCACAATATTCAATTGCCGCGTGGCCTTGCCCATCCCAGCTCTCTCGTAGGTGTCCTTATTAGGGCATCTACGGGAAGCTCCGCCCCTTCAGCCACTAGTCGGTTGTCAGCCGGATTAGCCGGCCGACGCCACAAGTCGGTTCTCGTCGGACTAGCCGTCGCAGCTCCCCTCCCACTCCTCCTCGGCCTAGCGGTGCTCTCGGGCACCGTCGGGAAACAGAGTTGTGCCGGCGGGCAGCCTCGATTGTTTGTTTCCCATCCCTCCCCATAGGTTAGAATCGGTCATAGGTAACTTTCTGTTTTAATGGATCGGGCTAGCGTTCTCTGAGCGTGACTGCCCCCGCCTCTGACCGATTTCCCCAGCCCTCCAAAACTCTGTGTCTTTCTTCCCCTTTTACACGCCAGCTTTCTTCACATCTTTCCTTGCAGCATCCCCTCAGGGTGCCATTCTTGCTTGCACCCCTTCCGGGCGCCCTTATCCACACATACACTCCACCCTCTCCCCTCTGGTGTAAGTGCACCCGCCCTGCCCCGGTATGCCCGGGAACACCCAGCCCCCCTCGGAGGACGGAGGACGCCGCCCCCGGCCTGGAGCCCGCCTGCCCCCTCCCCGCGACCCCCCGGAGGGTGAGTCATTCGTGTTGGTGACGAGGAAGGAGGGATCGTGGGCCCGAACCTCCCCGTTTGCGGTAGCACGGGAGCTGGACGGGTGGACAGGCGGAGTTTCCTCGGCGAAGGTCCTCCGCTCTGGTGCCCTGCTGGTGCGGGTTAGGGAAGCCTCACAGGCACGTGCCCTCATGAGCCTAAACCGGTTCCTCGGCAAGGACATCACGGTTGAGCTCACGGACAGGCTCAACCTGGTTTATACCACCGCTTACGCCCCGGAGCTGGTGGATCTGTCCGAGGAGGAGCTCCTGGACGAGCTGAAGTCGCAGGGAGTGTGCGACGTGACCCGTCTCGGTCGTCGCCCTCGTGCGGGCCCAGTCCTGAAACTGGGCTTCCGCACGCAAGTCCCGCCCACCCACGTCATGGCGGGCTACTTGCGCATCCCTCTCCGCCCCTGGACCCCACCACCGGCCCGATGTGCCTTCTGCCAAAGGTACGGGCACCTGGCAAAGGCGTGTCGCTCCAGGGAGCCTGTATGTGGGCGATGTGCCGAGGGGCACACGACAGATATGTGCGCGTCCGAGGTCCCACGTTGCGCGGCCTGCCTGGGCCCCCACCCGGCCGCATCCCCACGCTGCCCTGCGTGGCTCGACGCCAAAGAGCGTCAGCAGCGGCGACTCACCTCACAGGGCTCCTCGCCGCCCGCACCACCGATGGTGTGGGCCCGGCCCCACTTGGCCCCAATGTGGCCGACTCCGGCTGAAGCGGGCTCCCGCCCCAGGTCTGGAGGGTCGGGTCGGTCCGACTGCGACCCGCTTCCCTCCTCTCCTTCCCCGGCCTCTCGCCCTGCCCCCCTTAGCGGGCCCCTCCGTCCCCCGGTCCCCGCACCGCCCACAGGACGTCACCCAGCCGGCCATGCGCCCTGCCCCTGCCGCGGGCCCCGCCAAGGCCGACACCGCCCACCACTGTCGGGCCGCGCAGCAGACCGCGGCGACCCCAGTCACCGGTCGCTCTAGCGCTCAGCCCCTCCACCGCCAACAGGCTGCTCCGACCAAGGCTCGGGCATCTTCCACACCGCCCCCTCAGGGCCGTCGCCTCCCCACTCTGTCCCCGGAATCGAGTGCTCGCTCCCGTTCCCCGAGCCCGGACCGCACTGGGGATCCAGAGCCCCTCTCCACATCACCAGGGTCGTCCGCCTCCTACGAGACGGATGACCCCATCACGCCCTCACCGCCACACACACGCCTGCGAGGGCGTGATCATCACCACACAACACAACACTAATGCAGACACCCACCACTGAATTCTTGCTCCAATGGAATACGAGGTCCCTCATATCCCATTGGGCAGAATTCAAGGAATATATCATCAGAAATAAACCATTGATTGCCGCCGTTCAGGAGACTAGATGGCGCGACAATGACCCCTATAATTTTAATATCTTTGGTTATTCCCTCTATACCGAAAATATAAATTCTACATCCCGCGGCGGCGGGGTTGCCTTATATATCTCCGACACCCTCCTTCATCGTCAGATCAACATTGTAAATAACCTAAATTTTATTGCCGTTTCTGTCCAAATTGCACAACTAGAGCTTACTATACTCTCTCTCTATCTCCCACCTTCTCCTACACTATCCTTATCTTCTGTGACCGACCTATTCGGTCTCCTCCCTCACCCCTGTCTGGTGCTGGGAGATTTTAATGCCCACCACCAGGCATGGGGCTGTCACACCACATCACCTCGCGGACACCACATCGAAACACTCCTCAACACCCACAACATGGTCTTTTAAATGACCAAACACCCACACACAACACCGACATTGCCCCGTTCCGTCCATCTGCCATCGACCTATCTTTGGCCTCGGCCTCCATCTCACCCCTCTTTTCTTGGCATGTACAACCCGACCCCCTCTTTAGCGATCACTTCCCTATTCATATTATGCTTGAATGCTCAGCCCAGGCTAGAGATTATTCATTTATCCCCCGCTGGAATGTTCGCAAGGCGAAATGGCCATCTTTCTCCCAGGAAATTGACACCGTCTTCCCTCCTCATTCACACCCCCAATATCAGCTTTTCTGGACACCATATTACTCGCGGCAGAAAATCATGTCCCCCACACTCGTCGCTCCCCGGCTGTCATCACGTGCCGTGGTGGAACGACGAGTGTCAACGCGCCGTCGCTCTGCGGCGGCGGGCTGAGCGAAAATTTCGCAAAAATCTCACCACCCAAAACATGTTAGAAGCCCGCGAGGCTAAAAAACGTTGTCAGCAGATTATCCTTAGCTCCAAAAAACGCAGCTGGCAACTCTATTCAAACTCATTCAACCGTTTTACCCCCATCGGCCAAATTTGGACCAAAATTCGCTCTTTCTCAAATGGCAGATCCCCACACCGCGGATTCCCACAACTGACAATTAATCAACGCAGCATCACAGAACCCTCGGACGTCGCGGAACACTTTGCCACCTATTATGCAGACATCTCCTCAAATACGCAATACTCGCAACAAACCACCGACTTCCTACAAACCACTCTCGCCACCTGCAACTTTACCTCGGACAACACGGAACCATATAATGCCCCCTTTACTCTCTATGAACTAAATGTATCCCTATCCAAAGTAACAAACACCGCGGCTGGCCCTGACCAATTGGCATACCCCTTCTTCCAAAATTTATCCGACTCCGGAAAAGACAACCTCCTTTCGGCACTAAACCAACTATGGACTGACGGCACCTTCCCCCTCTCCTGGTCTACTAGCACTATCATTCCTATCGCTAAACCTCGCAAACCTCGCGACCTTCCCTCTAGCTATCGACCTATCTCTCTCACTAGTTGTGCCTCTAAACTTTTTGAGCGCATGGTCAATGGACGAATCAGAGTTCACCTTGAAAACAACGAAATTCTCACACCCTTTCAAAGCGGCTTTCGACCCAGACACAGCACCACTGACAACCTTATTCTATTAGTTGACTCGATTCAGCGCGGTTTCATGAAAAAAACATGAAACCGTGGCACTCTTTCTCGATTTAAAATCCGCATTCAATAAAGTACACAGCTCGGCACTCCGAATCAAATTACATCGTATTGGCATCAGAGGCAGAATGGCAAAAATTATCACCAACTTTCTCGCTAATAGAACATTCACCGTCCGCTGCGGCAATATCCATTCTCGGTCCAAAAAATTATATCAAGGCGTCCCACAAGGCAGCGTGCTATCCCCCACCCTCTTTCTTATCATGATTAACGATGCGCTCGCTGACCTCCATCACATAGCCCCCTGTTTAAAATACTCCATTTACGCCGATGATTTGGCCATATGGTGCACGCACCCATCGGCAGACAACGCAAATTATATAATGCAGCGCCCCATGAATCAAATTGATTCCTGGTGCTCCCTCTGGGGACTGCAAATCTCCCCCACCAAATCCGTCACAATGCTTTTCTCCCGGCTCACCACGTACATTCCACCTCTTACACCACTCCGTTACCGCGACCAAATTATCCCTCACCAAACCACCTTCACCTATCTTGGCATCGTACTAGACAAAAGTCTTTGTTTCGGCCCCCATATTGCTTATCTAAAACAACGTTGCGCAAAACGTCTAAATCTCCTGCGCTGCATCTCCGGTCGCGACTGGGGTGCAGACAGGGCCACACTCAACACAATGTATATTACTCTGATTCGCTCAATCCTGGAATACAATGCGTTTATCTTCGATAATATATCCCCTTCACACATCACAACACTTGAACGCATACAGAATAACGCAATTCGCCTCATCACCGGAGCACACCGCACCACGCCCATCACTAGTCTCCGGGCTGAGGCCCACCTCCCCAGCTTACAACACCGCAGAATACTTCAACTAGTCAGATACCACTTTCGCACCACAACACAACACAACCACCCTGCCACCCTCGCACTCTCTAATCCTCCCGTTCGACGTACATATAATAGGAACAAATACAATATTGCCATACATTTAGACCATGTCCTCACATTCGCACTCAAATTCCCCAACGTAATCCCCGACAAATTGCCTCCTCTAATCCCGTTTTGGCACATGAAACACCCCAAACTTGAGTATCTCTTTCGGGAAAACAAAAACCTGCTCACCCCCATCGAAGTCCAAATTATATTTTTTGAATATCAAGAGGCCCACCCACAACACACCTTCTTCTACACGGACGGCTCACGTACCAGCAATGGTACGGGAGCCGCCTGGTGCGGTGGGCCCGACACTGGTCAAACCAAATTAACACTTCACCATTCGGTTTACACAGCAGAACTAGTCGCCATACTCACTTGCCTACAACACATCATTGCGCAACGCATTACTACCCCTACTACAATATGCACTGACTCACGATCCTCCGTGGACGCCCTCGCCTCAATACACAACACCACACACCCCACGCTCCACGCCATCCGACACCTCTACAATGCCAACCACGTACAACTTCCACTCACACTGCTCTGGATCCCTGGACATAGGGGCATCCCGGGAAATGAACGGGTTGATGGTCTCGCCCGCGCGGCGATCGACCTCCCCGATAACAACGGAGCCCCAGTACCCCCTGGAGATCTTTTATCCCTCACAAATAATCTGTTCAAAAAGTATATTCAGGCCTGCTGGTCACACAACACCACACACCTACACACCATCAAGCCCACACTCTCCAGCTGGCCCTCCTCCAACCAGCACACCCGTCTGAACGAGGTGGTACTCGCCAGACTTCGCCTGGGCCACACCGATTTGACACACAATTTTACTTTTCATAGACCTCACCGCCTTCCACTTTGTAACACATGTCACGTACGCCTTACTGTCACTCATATCTTACTTGACTGTCCAGCATATGCTCTTCACCGTCGCTATATCATGCAATATGTCGCCAAGATCCACTCACAACTTTCGCTTCAAGCTCTCCTCGGGAATGACCACCCGGAACTACTTGATTTACTCTTTCGCTTCCTCCAGGACACCAAACTCTCCGAACTGATATAAAGCCTCCGTTGCATTTTCCGTTTCCAAGCTAGCCTGATAAAAGTTATATGACACGCGCCACACTCCGTACTGGCTGTATGACTCCGCTCCACATCTCTTCCTCTCCGTCGTCGCAAAACACATACATATAGGTTATCTCACACTAGGTAGACAGGATCCGATCCAATTTGGCTAATACGGACGGACTTCCTTTTAAATTGCGCTTGGTTTTTTACCCTCGGGTTTTCCAAGCAGCCTGGTTTTCCCCTTTTTAGGGGTTTCCAGGCTTTAACTTAAAACATACACTTACACGCACAAGGTCGGGCCCGACGCCCACGACTCGCCCTGGGCGTCGGGCCTCCGCTTCGCTTTTCAGGTCGCAGGTGGGCAGTGGAGCCTCTCCGGAGGTTACGATGCTGCCCACCCTCCAAATGTCCTCCCATTGTCATGAGTGTCTGTATGTATGTATATGTACCTGTATGACATGCGTGTTTCGTCTCTACGCCATATTTCTTGTTTGACGGCGTCTCTCCTTTCTTGACTAGTTGATATAACCGGATGTCACATAAGCCGGATTAACGTAACTCCTTCTTTAACGTAGCAATCTCTAGCAGATGGCACTTTGCCTCAGCTAAAGATTTAGGGAAAAAAGAAGAAAGAAAAAAAAAACCTACGAGACAGCTGGAAAGGGCGGGTGGGGACTTGAACGGCGGGCAGCTTCTTTGGCTCAATCTCTGGTTGTGGAAACCAGGTCCTGCCAAGCCTTGCAGGCACGTTTATAGTAGCGGTGTTTATATAGTGTCACGGAGTAAACACATTATCAAGACCAGGCTTTATAGCATTGGAAAAGCTGATCACGATACGCGACACTATTTCAGAGTCAAAATTGTTCTAGTGTATGCCATAAACTGGCATTGTATAACATAGCACATATAGGTAATCTCTTCACCTGAAATTGCGCTACGGGATGTTCTTTATCACGATCTCAGATCCGTTATGGTTAGCAAAATTATGATATTTATGTACGGGATGCAGTTAGAAACGAGGCATGCAGACTTCACAAACACGCACCAAGAAGCACGATGGCGTTACTTCTTTGGGAAGGATGTCAATTCAATGTTCATTGAGTGGTATATTCCACCCTATTTCGCGAATAATTTATCAATGTGGGGAGACACTGGGGGATACAATAGGTTATCGCCATTTGGGTATGCAGCATTCCAGGGACGGCATCTGTTCATTGCTGCACGGGCCCAAATTTCTGGAGAGAATGCTGTGCAGTTATGCATATATTATTGCTAAGCGAGTAGCCGCATTTAGATCTGTCTATTTTGCCACAGACGTTGCAATGTATATCTGGTTTGTAGTTTCGATTGTAGGCGTATCGTGTTTGATGCATGGCATTTGGGATAGAGACTACACAAAACCATGAATCTAACCATACGGCCACAGACCAGAAGTGCGATCGGTTGATGAGCAGTCAAAATCTCCTTGTTCGTAAAAGACAAAATTTCCATAAGTCTCTTAGCAGGGGGTCAAACTAAAAAACCTCGTCAGGAAAGGAGTCAACAAGAAAAGCAAAGTTTACCAAATTCCTTGCGCAGGATGTGAAAAAGCTACTATGGGGAAACTGGGAAGTGCTAGTGGCTAGAATTAAGGGCATCGTTCAACCTCAGATATAACAAAATGTATAATGCTGTGGTGGCACATGTGGTGATCAAGGCCATCTCCCAAATTGGAAGGAAGCATCTGCTGTTAGTGGTGGACTTGGAAGGGGTGCAGGAAGACGTTGGAATCAGAGTATGTTGCCACACGTAGAAATACCAATGAAGTTTGTGGCATTTGCAGGGTTACAAGTGCGGTAGCGGACCTAATTGTGGAATATACTGAAACATGATGGGTTGAACACCATTGTCGTATTTATTTCGCCTGTAATTGAGTCGTTTTCAATAGACTACTTCACCAGTTGGTTTATTCAGTCCCAGCGCATGAAAAGCAATGTATAACTTCCGTCTCGTGATCTGCGTTGAGCGAACGACGAACGTTGAATATCCACATGCACGTGCATACATCATCTGTGAGTTGACTTGACAACGACGTGAGCCAATCAATCGTCAATCAAATTATGCTCCCATTGCTCTGTGCTCTTGCAATATGCACAACATTACTGGGCAATTTTGGTTCAATGTCGAAGGGGGCATAGGCTGAGCTTAGATGGAACGCCGTGAAGATAAGAGTTGATAACACAGTTCTTTTATGGAGTGACGGATGAGGCTAAAGCGCTGGCTCCCAGTCCCGAGAAGGTGGGCTTCCGCTAAACATGTAGAAAGGTGGTGATTTATGATTTTGTGATTAGGAAGGACGCCCAAGAAGGGGAGAGATCCGCTGTGTTCGTCTTTCGTGAGTTTGATATTCGGGTGTTGGCCGTTCAGGGGTGCTGGCCGTTCAGGTAGTGCTGAAATTGAACGATATACTCCCGTTAATGAAAGAGTAGGAAACAGTAATTGACATAGCGGTGATAAAGCAAGATTCAGAAGTACTGGACTTCATAGATGTCCGGGCAGCTCGGCTTAAGGTATTTCAAGTGTAATCCTTTCTCAACCCACGTGATAAGCTTTTACATTAAAAATACCGTCGCATGATATATTTATATATCCATAAATTTAGATATATATATATATATGTATACATATATATATATATATATATATATATATATATATATATATATATATATATATATATATATATATATATATATATATATATATATATATATATATATATATATATATATATATATATATATATATATATATGGCATACTCATAAATATCCAGCAGTTGCCAAGATCTAAACGTCCTCATGCACAAAATCAAGATCACGTTTCATCTTAATTATGCAGTCATCATAATGGCTCCCACCAGTCGACCGACGAACACAGCGATCACGAGCGCTGTAGCACCTCGGCCGTGAATGGCTAGTCACTCCAGTAAAAAAATTAACCTGTTACAAACCGGGCCGATCAAAACAATTTGTCACGAATTTGCGCATCCAACATCACATGGCTGTTTGCTTGAGCACAGCACTAAAAGCTGAAGATTACAAGATCCCCTACCCCACACGCACACACAAGCACACACAAGCACACACAAGCACACACAAGTACACACGCCATGCCGCTTCCCAAGACCTTCCCCAGATATGTCCGGCTTACCTGGTTTGCTGACAATGCTGGACGCCCGAAACATGATTCCTACTTGAGGTTATTGAACCAGTCCTTACTGAATTAATCGTATTGACGGATTGAACACCAACACCACTGCGTGGACCTCAGGCGGCTCAGCCGGGGCACGCCGCCCATCGCTTGAAATCCAAATGTTCCATCATCCCACCTGTGGCTAGCAAACCGGACTCACTGTAAGCAGATGCCAGATACACCCACACCGGCAGCGCGCCTACCGCCAAATGCAGGCCAGCAAGGTCCAGCACGCTGGCAAGGATGGGGAGAGCGACAGCACGGAGACAACCAATCATAGCGCTCGGTCCAGAAGTCAAGACAAAGAGGTGCCCGCGCGCCAGCGAGCGTGGGAGGAGTGTGGTGTGTCGTGGCCGGGACGCGGTGCCAGCTCGGTACCGGAGCTGAAGAGCTTCGCTGCGAGCCTCGTAAACAGCTCACATCGTCACACGGTGGCAGCTTGGCCAAACTGAACAAACCAAATTTTGTTGACCGTCTAGTTAAAGTCCTGAGGTGATGCCGATAAACTGGCCATGGTAGCACGGTAGGGTGGATAGCCTCTTTCGAACTTGGGATATAGTGTTGATTAGGACGCTGCAGTAAGGATTTTCTGCATGAAGAGATCGAAGACATTTTAAAAGTATTTCTGAGGCCAAGATGTCCCAAGGGCCCGCTCATCAAGCTAAATAAAAGCCGAAATCATCAAAAAATAGAAGCAAACCGAAGCGGGAATTCAAGTCTGGACCATCCATATCTGTCAATTACTAACAAGTCAGCCTGCTAGCAATTATTTGGAAGCCGTTGGTATGATAGTAATAGTGAACACAAGGTAGAAAATGGGGGATGTTATTTAACAGTCTACTATAATTCATATGGCGAAAAATAATAGTGCATTTTAGAAGCTACAATGTATAGGTTATGATACATCATATTTTGCGAAACTGGACAGGGACTGAAAACACGACTTACCGAGCACAAGCGAGATGTAAGTTACCATAGGACATGTAATGCTATAGTTATGCACATTGAAGAGTGAACATTTACTCAACTGGGAAGAGGCTGTAATTTTGAAGAGAAACATCAGCATAGGAACCAGGAGGGCCTTGGAAGCTGCATTTTGTTTTTTAAGTCGATAAATTAAAGAGCGAGATTTGTAACCTGGGCGCAACGGGCAGCAAGGTTGGCAATGACAGCAGCCCAACTACAATATCACTACTGATGAAAAATAATATCGCACATGACGCATCACCACTCAAACAAACACATCTCAAATACCACTACAATCGCACATGAGGAGACTGCTCACTCCTACCAAACAGTGGATGCATCGGGAACACAACCACTAGACTCAGTCGAAGAGTCACAATGCATCTGCAACACGGCGGGCCACTCTCTCACACACAATACAGCGCTAACAAGGAAAGTACTAGTCGACAACACTGAAATACTCGCAACCACCCACCATAAACGACGCCTTAGAGACAATATACATCAGACACACCGATCCAACCATCATCAAGCAAGTCAACGCGCGTAAGACCCTCCAATTGCACGAGGGACCACCCCCCGCCCGCCCAGTGACTGGGTGTTTTGAAGGCATTCCAGGACAGCAAAGGTGATGGAAAAACATGGAAGTATTTGAATGAAATTATAAGCAAGAATTAATTCCAAACAGTTCCTCCAATGTGCTTTGTTGATAACTCTGGGGCTACCTGTGTAAATGAACAAATACCTGATAAATTCAACATTTTTTCAACGATAGGTAGTGAATTGGAACAAAAATATACCTGCAACAGACGACAGCCCATTGTATTATCTTACACAGCCTACTTATGCCAGCATTAACAATATTCTTTCTGTTAATGAAGCTCAAATTGAAATTGAAGAAATTGTGAAGTCTTTGAACCCTGTGGGTGGAGGTATGAATAAAATTAGCACACAAATTTTGCTTCGAACATATAGAAGTATTTTGCAACATCTAACATATTTCTTTAATCTTTGTCTGAGCACTGCAATATTCCCTGATGCATTAAAATCTGCAGTTATAATTCCTGTATATAAATCAGGGGAAATAATACATTTACTGATATTTTATATGCCAATTTTATATCTATTGTATATCTATATTATATATTTTTTTTTTTTTTTATATATATATATATATATATATATATATATATATATATATATATATATATAAATATATATATATCTATATTGTAAATATATAAATTAGTTTGTATAAGCCCTCTCTACATATTTTCATGCTGGGAAGATTATGAAAAATGCATTTGAATAAATATCTCCCCTTTTTGTTAAAAAAAAGCTACACTGTCTAATCGTTCATAACAAGTAACTAAATCCCTTGTAAATAATAAATTAGTTTGTACCCTATATCTGGATTTGAAAAATGCATTTGACACTGTCAGCATCAGCATTTTGTTACAAAAGAGGTACTTTATTGGCTTTAGGGGAAATATATATAAACTTTTAAACTCATACCTATCAAATAGATCTCAAAGAACCAAGATACATGACATCCTCTCCCAACCATTAAATATCACAATAGGTGTTCCTCATGGTTCGATTCTTGTACCTCTGCTATTTCTTCCATACATTAACGATCTCTGCAATGTTTCCAATTTGGCTAGCTTTTCCCTATTTGCAAACGATACTGCCATAACAATTACAGCTAATGATCATTTTGAATTACAAACTAAAGTAGATGAGGTAATACCCAAAATCATTGCATGGTTTCATACCAATAGATTATCTATTAATGCTTATAAGACTGGATATCAATTTTTTTCAGGAAACTATGTGATGACCTTCATATCAAAATAAATACTTCTAATATTGCAAGGCATAGCTGTATAAAATATTTATGTGTATTTATCGATGAAGACATGACGTGGAAAAGCAATATTAATGCCATTTCTTCAAAAATTAGCAGGAGTATTGGAATTATAGGCAAATCTAGGTACTTTCTATCAACTTGTGAATTGCTTCTTCTGTTTAATTCTTTAATACTGCCATATCTAAATTACTGTGCTGTTGTCTGGGGAAGTACGTACCACTCTAAGCTCGACAAGATTATTAAGTTGCAGAAGCGTGCTGTTAGGATTGTTGACAAGAAACCTTACCTATACCATACAACTGAATTGTTTATCAAACATAAAGTTCTTAAGTTTCTGGACATAGTTGATGAACAATGTATTTACATCATGCTAGGTTTTCTAAATCACTCATTACCAGCACCTCTTTCCGATATGTTTCAACTTCATCAACAAGGTGGCCTCAGAGTTAGACAACACTTTCAAATACCCTTTTCTGATATCAATTACAGGATGTTTTCAGTACACTTTATTGCACCAAAAGCCGGGAATAAAATAATCTGCTCTCACTTCCATAGGATTGAAGATGTACCTAGGAATAAAATAATTTTGAAAAAAACACTTCAGGCAATACACTAATAGAAAATATGAACTTTTGCAATGAATGTCAATGATAATGATTTGCTATGCACGGTGATCTTTTTTATATATTTTTTTTTAAATAAATTTAATCCGAGTTCTTGTTAGGGCGGCTTTATGAACCAGCGTCCTATTGCTAAGCAGAGCTTGTTGCGTGAACCCTGGCCCCACCACCCGATCAATTAATTCCAGTTCAACGGCATAATTTTGACCGAAAGTTTAACGTGCCGTCAATGCACCGACACGGCCGCCCGGTAGCTCGTCCCCGGCCTTATCGGGCCAGCTGCCAACTGACCCTCCCAGCCGGGGGCTAAATGCGAGCGCGCGAAGCGACTCGAACCCTGCGTTGCCAGGACAGGGGAGACCAGAGCAGGCCAGCGCTCTAACCAACTGAGCTACCGGGGCGGATCTGGTTGTCTTATTCGGATATTTTCGTTTAGGTATCATGTTTTCTTTTCTTTCTTCTTTCTTCATACTTGGTTCGTCTTTTCTCCTTAGTGTAGTAATAGTTTAGGAGATACATGTGCAAGATTCGGGATTTTATATTATTTCCCCATTAACACCTATAGCACAATTTTTTTTTATGGAGCCCTCGAAGACTAGCGTTGCTAATTGTCTGAGAGGGCTTCAGGAACATCTTTTACTATATACATATATATATATATATATATATATATATATATATATATATATATATATATATATATATATATATATATATATATATATATATATATATACACATATTAGCACATGACGATGTATTCGTGAAGTTGTCAGCCGGCTAAAATTTGATCCTAAGCTCATTTTAACACAGTATTTAAAATTATTGTATTTACCAAGTGTATCATCCTATCTCGGACATCTTCGGTCGACAATGCTAAGTGCCATCATCAAGATACAAGCGGAATTAATTCATCACAGGGCAGTAACATGGCTAAGTTACACGAACACTGCATGAAAGCGGCCCTAAGCCTTGATAACAAAAATGTTGGTTGGTATGGTTCACAATACAATTGGGAACATGTGTATTTAACATAGTGACTATTAAAACACGGCGATTAAATTTGTATTTGCAAATTTTCTGAAATGGTAGCTAGATCACATCAGATCTAGCCACATCTGCAAATCTACCAAGTCAAAATTAGCAACAGAAAACCTTTAAAAAGCTCCTCAATCCAGCGAGATTTAATTAAACTTCGGCCGGATTGCTCTTCCAACCAAATCATGAATTCTGCATGATAAACAGACCGTATTTAAAATCCAGTGCATGGCAAGCTTCATATCCTGTTGCGAAGACACGGCCACCTCCTCAACCTTACTGATATAGCATGGAACATATGGGCTTTGACTCAAGAATCACATCGAAAAGGCACCAACATAGTGGACGTCCACACCCTCACCCCCTGACTCAACAAGACTGCTCCTTAATATTACCATGGAAAAGCATGCAAATATCTGACTGGTGCTACCTGAAGCGATATTTTATTATATTTTATATTTTGTTAACCCAGCCTTAATCAAATTATGATGTCCCCTGATCAAAGAGATGGTGTCCCTATTCTCTCAGTTTTTACTCAGAAAATCGACTGAAAACAGAGAGTATAGCGCGGCACCAATGCCGAAAAGTGTGAACAATGCTACAACAACAACAACAAAAAACACGCCGGCTGCGTTTTTCTCGTCAACGCGGGGTCGAGTGCCAAGTAAGATAGAAGAGTATCAATAGAAGCTATCTAGGACACCTCAGATTAAGCACAACTAAGTAGACACGCATCGCATAATATAACAGGCGAATCTAAGATAAGGCCCTCACATGCCAACACGCGTGTTAACAAGAATGCAACGGAGCATGCGGTGTTCAAGCGAACATTTACGACATAGCAGAAGCCCGGTTACCGAAGCGGTCGAGGCAAGTCGTCACCGTCATGTACAACATCATGCACCATATCACCTCCTAAATCCTTCTTTTCTCCGATTTAGTCCCCCTACTTTCGACTCAATTCACAATATGCTGACCCATATGTTTTCCCGTTGCCGTCTATAAAACATATTTTCCTTCCAAACACTTTCTAGCCCAACTATGCGGAAATCTTCTTTAGCATTTACGTACTCGTTCACTGGCGTTTTTGCTTTGCAGTTGCGACCTACTGTTTGGCTTGCGACGGTCTCGACCCCCGTTTGTTTCAGCCGTTCCGTGGAGGTAGGGGCGGATCCAGAAATTTCATCGTGAGCATTCGTCTGGAGGGAAACTATTTTATCCGTGGGGCGCCACTGCGAATGTCTCTGAAGGGAAAACAGGGACAAATCGTGTATCCGTCCCTGATTCGCTCCTGGCATTGGTCATTGCACATACCGCCGTATTACTGGGGGTGGGAGTTTGGTTTACTCTACGTTCACCCTGTTGGCCCGTATCGCCAATGGACCTAGCTCTTCCGTCATAATACCCCCCGCAGAGCCCAGTTCGGAAGTCCGGAGTCCAGTGGAAATTTGTTCGGCACACCCATCGGCGCGAACGAGTATCTTAACACGCGCCCTGGAGGGCCTCTGAAAATTACGCGCACTGGAGGGGGGGCGGATTCCGCTCCCCCCCTAAGATCTCGGCTCCTAGTAAAGCTGGAGGAACGAAATTCGCAGGGTGGATGGGTACGGTAGTGAACTCTATTGTGTGCATATTTCATGACCTTAGGTTAATATCTTCAAGGTCAAATGAGGTCAAATTGGCAAAATTTTCTGGTGTTGCGTGGCTTGGCTTGTCATCGTTATGGATTGCTGTGATTGTGTTTAAATGCTCAAAAATGGGCATCAATGATGTTTTGGACATTACTAATGATGCAATGCAGATGCTAGACCCAACATCTGACCTCAGGTCACCTATATAGCACCACTTTATCAGGTCAGTTACCTGTTCCAGTTACCGGAACCGGGCCGCCCGCCCGACTGCTCCGTCGGGCAGCTCGGAGCAATCGGCTTCGTGAAGAAAGGAGTGAAGTACATGAATAAAGTATGGAAACGCAATGACAAACAGTACAAATGACAAAAAGTAGTGCATTTATGACAACATTCCAGTTGATCATGTTTGGTTCCATTAACCTGTCATGAACTTGACCTGACTTGACCTTGGTGACCTAACATGACCTTGAAACTATATAGCATATCAATATACATCAAACAAGTCGCTAGTGTTGCCAAGAACACTTCCCTTTTGCGAGTATACGCGAAGCGCATCAGCGCCGATTTTTGTGGTCTGGCGCTGGATTTTTTTTTACTTTAGCGGCCCCTAACTTGAAAAAAAAATGGGGCAGATTTCCATTTTTCTTGCTTTAAACGACGCGTCGTTCATTTCTAAGCAGGTACGCAGAAAATCACGTATATCGACCGGTAAAATCTGCAGTTATTTGCGAAAAACCGGAGGGGTGGGCGGATTTCGCCCCCCTTCCAGTGCGCGTGTTAAATGCCATGAACCAAAGAACCAAATCAAACGTATATTGCAGGCGCGGATCGAGGATTTGTCATGACGAGGCACATTTCCTCGGAGGGTTCTTTTGGCTGAAAAATTAATTCAGCGGGGGGAGGGGGTGCACTCTCGCACTCTAGCCCTCTTTTGTCTTAGGACACCTTTTCCTTTTAAAGGAGCGACTTTTGCTTAAAAAACAATCCATTCGGCGGGGTGAGGGAAGGCGTGTACCCGAGCGTTCCAGGAAGGGCCTACACGGCAGGATGGGTGTCACCTTTCCATGGGAGGGAGCGCATGCCCCAGTGCCCCCCCCCCCCTCTGCATCCGCCCTGCAATATTCATGAGCAACGCTCCGCAAAGCCTCTGGCACGCAGGGGCTGCCCGTCTCCGCGCGAGAACACTGGAACGATGATCGGCGAAGGCGGCACCGTCTGCGGCGAGCGATGGGCGCAAGCATTCCGACATCGCCGCTCAAGTCATCCACCGACACACAGATACTAAGCAACACGTACACTAACTAGTAACTAACGCTAAGCAGGCACAGTACCAGCACATGCTTCACACATGTGCCGGTACTGCGACGGCTTCTGCGACGGCTTCTTCATCATCACCATGGTCGTCCAGCAGGTGGGCATAGTATCGTGTTTTTCATCAATGTAGCATGAAGTCTGAATAAAGTCTGAAAGTCTGAATGTCTGATGTCCGAAAGTCTGAAGTCTGAAAGTATGAAGTCTGAAAGTATGAAGTCTGAAAGTATGAAGTCTGAAAGTATGAAGTCTGAAAGTATGAAGTCTGAAAGTATGAAGTCTGAAAGTATGAAGTCTGAAAGTATGAAGTCTGAAAGTATGAAGTCTGAAAGTATGAAGTCTGAAAGTATGAAGTCTGAAAGTATGAAGTCTGAAAGTATGAAGTCTGAAAGTATGAAGTCTGAAAGTATGAAGTCTGAAAGTATGAAGTCTGAAAGTATGAAGTCTGAAAGTATGAAGTCTGAAAGTATGAAGTCTGAAAGTATGAAGTCTGAAAGTATGAAGTCTGAAAGTATGAAGTCTGAAAGTATGAAGTCTGAAAGTATGAAGTCTGAAAGTATGAAGTATGAAAGTATGAAGTCTGAAAGTATGAAGTCTGAAAGTATGAAGTCTGAAAGTATGAAGTCTGAAAGTATGAAGTCTGAAAGTATGAAGTCTGAAAGTATGAAGTCTGAAAGTATGAAGAAGGAATGCAGCTCTGAAATGTGAGCTATACTTACTAACAGAGGCGCAGCCAGGATTTTATGAAGGGGGGAGGGGCGACCTGGAACAAAATGTTAGGAAACGGAGACTGCTTTCGGCGCACTTGGCGCGCCGAAAACTTTCGGTTTTAGGTGGCGGAATTCTAAGAATGTATTGTTATATCTAGTGCATTTTTGGTTGCTAGGGGGGAGGGGGATGGCAGCCCCACCCCTTGGCTGTGCTTCTGCTTACTAAGCCTGTGCTAATTTACTAATGTATGCCTAGTTGCACTACAAGTACCGACTTCAGCAACGAACAGAATGCTAGTATAGGAACCTCATTTAGCTTAGTGAATCAACTACCAAGCTAGTTTTTGGCTAATTCCTCACATGTTTGTCAACTAGGACCTTGGTAGGCTAACAAATTAATCTTGGTTTTCATACACACTGGCTAGTTACATCTAAGTTAACTAACCAGGAAATAGTTCGTTAAATAACAACTGGCAGTAGGGAAACTGTAGTAAAGGTTCAGGTTCATCCCTGAAGGGGGCAAACCTTCTGGCACGTTGATAGTTTAGTCAGACCTCGACGTTCGCGATATTTAAAACCCCGGTTATAAATTCAATTGCTCGTAGCCTTCATCTCAGTGCTCTGATCTGCACACCTCTTGACACGCACTTCCAAAGTCAGCACTTCTATATTGTGTGAATTAGTCAACAGACAAATGCAACGAATATCAGACATTAGTGGCGCAGCGTGATATAGACGTGAATAATATAGCTTTACTTTGACAGACAGGTGCAACTATTTTATATCAGAGAACTACATCTCAATAGACGTAGCGACTCAGTGTGGGGGCAGGGCTGGCCAGGCGGCGGCGAGCCGCCTGAGGGGCGACCGCCCCCGACGACCGTTCGTCCAAGATCGCCAGAGAATGACCGAGGGCCCTTGCGGCGCGTCCGAGGTAACTCACAGTACGTCACTATCACGTGATCAACCCGCACACGTCACTACTGCGTCGCATGGCCAGGACGTCGGCCCCGAGTCGAGAACAATAGCAGACTACTGCAGGCGGGCGCGACATCTCTCTGACATCAGACATCAGAGACAGATTCTGATCTCAGCACAACGGTCCCTCCGTGGGAAACGGTGCTGTCTCAACACTTTCGTCCAGGCCCGCGTCGGCCTGGCGTCGCACAGTGAGCTGTCAGCATTTCACCTGACGCTGGTGAACCCCAACAGCGTCCGACTGGCAGAGGCGCGGTACTGCAGCCTCTGGTCTCGCGACACGGCGCCTGACACTCTAACGACACACGACGTTCAATTCACCGCAGCCCATTGACAGCTGGCATAGACATCATAGACACGCCTGTCCATAGGGTTCCCATAATATAATCACTTGTCCTACATCACCCACTGTCGTCACATCTGACGACGGCGGCGGGGCGCCGGGGTACTGGGGTGCAGCGGTGGCGGGCGGGCACGCCGCTCAGATATGGGGAGGGGTTCGAGGTCACATCTGCGGCGGCCGGGGCGGTGGGGTGTCAGCCGGAAGGAGGGAGGGGGTCAGGGCAATGTCCACTGACCGGCCCCGTTGGACGGTGGCTGCTTACGTCGGCGTCAGACAGGTGGGCGACAGGTATGTGCCTGGAAACTTGTCGCGCCAGGAACGGTGGGGGGTAGGGGGCTGAATGGCTGGGATTTAGATGCCCCAAAACCAACTTTGTTACAAAACCAGCAGCTTGTAGATACTCTGGGCTTATCCGTGTTGCAGAACGAAGCACAGCCTATGCAAATATGCGGTGGCTAGGTAGAAGCCAGAGATTAGTTGATTTGGTTTACAGTGTATAAGATGCAGTATCTCATCCACGCATGTGTCATGTATCCTATTAAACAATAACACGTATATCTCGCAATGGCATTTTATGTTATTGCAGATATTGCATGTACCAGGTTATTGCAGGTACCAGACAACAAACATGCCCCATAACACCATACACCCTAACATATCCCTTCCATGTCCAATAACTTTGACAAGCTCGTGTACTTCATTAAATGCAGGGCTTGGTTGCTTCCCGAATCATCATGAGTGCTGGATGATACCAGATTTCAGGATACTGGGCAGACTATCTGAAACAGAAGAGGCTCTATCAGGGGCGTGGGATCCTATTCAGTTGGGAGGGCTCCAGCCCCCCCCCCCCCTCCCAAGTTGGCAGCCAGCCCCCAACTTTGGAAGTCAAACTCATGAAAAATGCAAGCAATGCTGCACATATGTTGAGTACGACATGCTACTCGTGTTCAACCTAGGTAGGTGTAAGATTGCCCAACACTTCTGAGGAGTAGTGACCACATGCTACTCGTGTTCAACCTAGGTAGGTGTAAGATTTCCCAACACTTCTGAGGAGTGGTGACGATATTATCGCGGTTCTTCTACGTATTCTTTATTGTTGGCGACTGTCCTCTTTTATAAATTTAAATAGTGCAAACAATCCTATTTTATGTTTTCTCAAATCGATAATCGCACTGCTCATTTAGCACTGATCGCAATGTGGAATTTGCTATGATGGTTACATGTTGTTTCTTTTCGTGCTGTTTTCAATTGGTTTTGATGGAATGAAATTCGAGGTAACATACGTAAATATTATAAAAGCAAGAATGAAATTAGACCCAATGCGCAGCGAAAGGGAAAGAAGTCGTTTCGGCATTAAGTTGATTCTCCATATTCGGAAGTAGTTTTTCGATTAACCATTTCCTGATTATCTTGTCCCCAAATAGGCTAGGTTCATGGAAAACTAGGAAAAGGATACTAATATTTATTACATCAATGTTTTGTTCAAGATGGCAAAATAAAGTGGCCCCAAACCGTGAAAAAAAATGGTATTTGGGGGTGCCCTAGGTTGATCGACCCAGGGCTGAGTCCCCCCTCACTGATCTTGCGATCCTACACCCTTGGGCTCTATGCTAGGGCTTCAGCCTCCCCCTTCCCCGCCAGGAAGGCCGGCACTCGGCGACATTTGCGATTGTTTCATGGCTTAAAAGGAAGTGCTTCTGAAAAGAAGTACGGTTACCTTTGGAGTGTGATTAATCCATCATGGAATGGGCGCTACATGGCGATGGAAACCGATGCGCAATAAAGCCAAAACAGCTATCGAAATAACCCATCAGAGGATATGAAAAAAGTAATTATAAAAAAATGAAGTGGTCCATGAACAGTGCATATTAATCATTGTACCCATCAGACATTGGTCCGTACACACGGTCTTTGACACACACGATCAGTCTACTTGCTTGATGTCGACAGGGCTGGAAAAACATCAGCCCACCAATACATCCCTCAGCACGATAATGGACTCGTCTAGGTCAGCTGTCATTTGCCCGAGGCTATAGTTCCGAAAAGCCATGCTTATGGCGGGCCAGAGGTTGACGTGTCGGGGCGGCAGAAGGTGCGGTGCGGCGTTGCTTCTTCTGGGCAATCTTCACGCCGACCATCCGTCATGAGGTAGGGATCAACGGAGATCGTTTGTTTTGATAACTGTGTTGCATGACAGGTGTTTGGAACCTAGTGGAAGTCCCAGGTGTGATGGGAATTACAAATTTTGAAAGGAATAGATACATAGGAAGCTAGAAAGACGCAGCATCATGAGAAAACGCATCAAGGTGCAATTCGCACTGCAGGCTCTGTTTTGTGGGAAAGTGGGCCCACGGTATGTTTTGCAAGAAGGTGGGAATTTGCTGAGGATGGAGTAGCAATCGCTGGTCTACTTCGTGCGTCGGCTTATCATGCTTCTCAATAATGCCAATTTCGCTGTAGATAGCTCAATAGGCCTCAACACGTGAATCACATGGTGTCAGCGTTGCAAAATGTCTGATGTATGTCAGTATGTCATGTCAGAGTAATGGTCTAGAATAGATAAACGTGGGATAAAATGACATCTGAAAGTCCGTAGCGACGCCTTCGGTTGTGCGGAATGGAATGGCAAGGTTATTTTACTGTGATTTTAAAAAAAAAAAAAAACAAACCTCTTTTTCCTTCTTTTTTTTTCTATTCTTAACTATAATAATATTTTTATTTCATTTTTTTTTTAATTATTTTTTTTTTTTTTTTAATTTTTTTTTATTTTTTTTTTTTTTTAAATAAAAATTAAATTTAATATAATAAAAAAAAAAAAATTTTTTTTTTTTTTTTTTATTTTTTTAAAAAAAAAAATATAGTTTTTTTTTTTTTTTTTATATTTTTTTTTTTTTTTTTTATTTTTTTTTCTTTTTAACATTGAATGTCCATTTGTAAATGTACTTTAAATGACAGGCTATCGGCGGGAAACATTCCTGGCTTGACTTCTTCCGATATCGCTTCTCACACCCTCTGACAGCAGCGCTGCTGTATTTGACGAACCCTCTGCCGGCGGCACTTGCGCTTCTGGCGTTACCTCTGCCGGCGGTGTTTCCGTTTCTGCCGGACCCTCTGCTGGCGGTGCTTCCGCTGCTGACGGGCCCTCTGCCAGTGGTGCATCCAATTCAAGATTACTGGTGCTGGACACCATCAGGTTGGTATAGAGCTACTGTTGCTGAACGTATCTTCATATCTCAAGGAACTTTGAATTTATATGTGTGTAATGTAGGAATTGGTTCCATGCTGGTGGGAACGAAACCGATATTGAGCACTCCCAGTCCTGACAACTTCAGTGAAATAGCATAGATATAATGCCAAGATTTCAGACAAGCTGGTAGGGCGGCCATAGAGCTAGGAGGACAGTCGGCCCGCCATGCACCACGAATCCTTCACAAGTGACTACAATACTGTGTAGATTATACCCGCATGCTTTTTGAACATTGGATTGTCAAAGTAAAGTTGTCGACCATCGTTTAATAGAACACAATTTGATATACTCGTAGGCAGTGTCAAGAATTGTCTTCCCCGGTTAAATGCAGGTCGATAATTTTAGTATGACAATCCAATGGCGCAACATCAGGAGATTAAAGCTCTTCTCGAAGTTCTGAGCAAGTTCTGAATAGTTGCATCTAAAGCTATGTTCTCAAATGGGCCAATTAACCCAAGGGTTGTACGGCTTTTGAATAGGAATCACGACACAGGAGTTTGACACCACAACTATCTTGCTGAACAATGTAACTTATGGGCGAGATATCGGACTGGATGGGTGGGGTGGGATATTTTTGAATCCTTCAGCATGGGAGTGGGGAATGATCGGAACATGATTAAATCAGTATTCTGTTTTCGTTGCTTAATACGGAAGAGGGCACAATTACTTTATTACAGTGTGTGGTTAGTTGGGTCGATGTATCTCCAATTGGTTAAAATCTGCTAAATTTGTGGGCGACTTCATTTCTATCCTTAGTAATGCAATTTCATGAATGTATTGCAACCAAAATCACTTAGTTCTGCAAGCATGCTTAAAGCCGCGTGGCTGCCTGAACGCTCAAGGCAATACGCCTATGACTGATAGTCACGAGATTCGACTGCGCTGTGTTTTGAATACTGACCTTCGCTGGTTCAGCTATGAGCATCTTATGCTGGTAATTCTCCAATAGCAACTTTTGCCATGAACCAGCATAGATTCTGATGCATAACAAAATTCAGAGTAAAATGGACCAAACCATGTCGCAATTTGATGAGTGTTTCTATTCCCAATCAGGGGACGAGCGGTCTAGAGGTAAGATGCTCGTCTCACAATCGAAAGATTGTGGGTTCGAGTCTAACCTGTCGCTACTCTTTGCCCGCGACCAATCGGCGTGAGAGATTGGCGACGCTATATGATTCAACGGTCGACGTGTCGTAAAACCAATAACTAACTATTCCCAATCAGGCAGAGAGCTTCAAAGAAATATTAGTATTCCCGAGCAATGCTACTGGTGGGAAGCTCACAACGTATTTGAGGGGCTAGCCCTCGGCGTCCCATATTAAAATGTCATTATTAGACAGGCTAGACCGAACATTTGAAGGGTTCGAGTCCGTCCAAAGAGGCAGGAAGGATACTCCACGTATGTGTCCCCTGCCTCATGGGTGTAAAAGCGTCTCTGTGAGCTATATTGATGTGACTTGCGGTGACACGATGCCATTACCAATATGTGGACCGACATTCCCTCACTCGACTTGTTCAAACCTAACGTGACCGTTATTACGTTACGATAACTTGGGATCAATTTGAGGAATTAATCTTCCCTGTACGAAAGCCTTCCTGCAACCTCGACAATGCTGCAATCTCCTCATTTTCTCTTGCTCATACAGCGTTTCACTTTACATAGTAAGGTATCTAGTTTTCTGTAGCGTTTCACCTAGAATAACCTAAGACAAATCGACGAGATACCATTTCATTTCATGTTCTATCGCTTTCCACCGGGGCAGCAGTCATCACCACAAAATTATAATCGGGATTCAGTGATTCAGTGATCCCACGTAATGCAACCCCCAGTGTGACCCTGTCATAGAATAGTCCCGTGAGACAACGTGACCTATATGACCCAGCAGAAGATTTGGCGTGACTTTATAGAACACTATGCTCTGTATGCTCCTTTCGACGGAAAACAACTACATCGCTGGCTAAATAGCGTCACCAGAGTCGGTACATTGCGTGATTCCTTCCGCGTTTGACCTAGCTTGATCTGAAATGACCCGAACTAAAGACGACATGGTGTGCACACTTGCATATGTGTTGAATACTACGAGATATATAAATCGACGA
The DNA here is from genome assembly GCA_034440615.1 of Ashinkailepas kermadecensis. NCBI lineage: Eukaryota > Metazoa > Arthropoda > Thecostraca > Neolepadidae > Ashinkailepas > Ashinkailepas kermadecensis. The sequence goes on along the minus strand of JAOTOM010004641.1, from coordinate 329,326 downwards.
CACAAAAAACACGCGAACAGTTTATATTGTGGCAGTGCCTTGCCTGGTGTTTTTGCACAACAGCGGAAGACATGATGTTAGCATATGAGCATAGATCACTGAACACTCACGGCGGCAAACGTTTCTGCTAGCCTTGCAAAATGTGTGAACTAAGCTAAAGTTCTTCTAATAACGTTATCGGCTATCTACCACAAACTTGGCGCGAAAGCTATCTGACAAGGCCCTCTGGCAGCCTCTGACCCCCCTCCCCCTACCTTCTCCCCCTACCTTCTCCACGCTATATGGCAAATATTAACCTGAAAGTGGCAAAATAGATCCATATAAAAAGTATGTCGGTGGAAGCGAACACCTTATTTAACTCTAAAGACTCCTCCATATCATTTGGATTGTGGAGCGGATAGCGAGAATAGGTGGAGATCGGAACCCTTGCCAGTCCTTGCCATCGAATCCTCTGCATGTCCAGAAAAGTCCTTGTGAAGAAGAAAAAGTACCTAAAAAGCATCAGTTTGCCAAACGAAACTTGGTAGGTAGCATTATTACCTAAAGTGACATGTGTGGAGTCACCCTTCAGTCCTTACCTCCAGTCAAGTTTGGTATATATATCAAGGTAAACATAGGGCCGTCTGCATAGCATGCAAATTGTACTCTACCATGCCGAACAGTAAATGTCAATGCATTTCCAGTGGCGTCGATATACGTTTTTTACATGCGCAGCATGTCAAAATATGTGTATTGATTCGAAGCACCCCCGTCCCCACCCCGCACACAAATTCTTCTTCGTCTGTCATAACGGCTCCCTTAATACTTTGATTTATATTTGAGCTAAGGCAGATCCGGTCGACGGTCCTCGCGGAGCCAAGTGACCGTGGGGAACGAAGAAATGCTTTCATGAAATCGAGCGTGGTATCAAACATACCAAGACATTACTCGGCCTTCGAATGATATAGGGAAGGATGAGTTAATTGCCATAATTCCTTGGTAAACAATAGTACCGCAATGAGCCTCATCAATTTCAGATGAATTATTTATACTAATTTTCCTCAAATCTTCTCCTCATGGGTGGAGATTAGCAGAAACTTTCTGTTGCAGACTGTACACTTGGCGTTGCGAAAGTAAAGTGGTGTCGCGGGACGGGCAGAGCTGTGCAAATTTGGAGAAAATCGATGCTGCGAGAGCCAAAGTTGACATTGCAACTGCAATACCTGGAGTACTGCATTATCAACCGATTCCTCTCAGTCTCGCCATAAAGGTCAGAAATTGCATCAAATTTAGAGCATTTTTGAAGAATTTTAGAATAGTGGGAAGCCGTAGCCGAATAAGCAAGACGTCAACAATGCAGCATATTGATGGACGTGTTCGCGATCCTCGGAGTAGTTGCGATTAATGGTAATTAACTTGAATTTTGTCGGTGCCTTAAAATGTGCGTGGAATTAAAGAAAGCAAAAACAAACTACTGTGTTTTCTTCTTCAAAAACTGACGCGTTGTTGGATGCCACCACCACCACCACCACATTGACGACCCCTCCCCTATTGGATCTGCCCCTGGGTTCCAGACCGGGTGAGCGGGACCACTTTCAAGTACAGATGACACTCCCAGTTTATCATCAGGATCAAAATGTAATGTACCACTCCCTGTTCGAGTGTAGGCTGTAGCCTGTAGATGGTCTTTGTCGGTCAGTATGAAGTAATCCAGAAATTTAGATGTATTTCGGTGTAATATCGCAAGTTCAACAAGTTGAAAAGCGAATGATATTTCTGGATGCACTTGAAAAGACTATGCACGTCTCTTGTATGCTCTTATTTATATTTGTTCCAGGTGTGTGCCTGCATTTGCAACAGAGGGGCGGTCAGGCTTAGTAGCTCATCATGCTACCACGAATACGCTACAGCAATTGAAACAAACAGCCTCAAGTATGCTTTCTGAAATACCTAACAATAGCGTGTATGTCGTACAGCTTTGCGTTTATGCTTGTGACCAACAAGGGCTAGCAATTTCTGAGGCTAGTAAATAGGTGGAAAATCGCGGTGTCCGAACTAGCATGATGTCTAACAAGATGTCAAACTACTTATCGATGCGCCTGGCAACGCTGTGCGCATGATCTTTGATCTTTAATTATCTTTGAAGAACTACATTCGAAACACGTTTGCCATCCCTACCAAACGAATAAGCATTCACGTGTTCAATACACGCAATTATGATACCTAAGAGTAGCGGGTGCTGTCTGACAGGCACTCTGTTGACAGCCCATTAGACGAATCGCCTGCGTCGATGGCAGAGCTGTCCGTGGCTGACATGCGCACCGTGATGGCCGCCATCCTGGACAACGTCGAGTGTCCGGTCTGCTACCAGGAGCTGCAGACGCCCATCTACCAGTGCAACAACGGACACCCGGTGTGCGCCAAGTGCCGGCCGCGCGTGCGCAGCTGTCCCGTGTGCAAGTCGTGGATGTACCACGTGCGCGCGCTGACGCTCGAGAAGATCGTGCGCGAGCTGCCGCGGCCGTGCCGGTTCGCGCAGCACGGCTGTCCGGCGCGACTGTGCGTGGTCGCCCGACAGCGGCACGAGCGCACCTGCTCGCTGCGGCCGGCGCGCTGCGTCGAGGCGCTGGTGGCGTGCAGCTGGAGCGGCCCGCTGCCGCAGGCGCGCGCACACCTGACCCAACACCACCAGCTGGGCAGCCGCCTGCACTGCAGGATGCAGGGCCGCTTCCGCTTCAGCGTCGGCTGGCACGGCCAGGAGAAGTTCCTGGAGGACGCGTCGACCGGCCTGCTGTTCCGCTGCCTGATCCGCAGCGAGCGCGGTCGGCTTCACTTCATGTGCCACGCGCTGGCCGGTCCCGACCGCGCCAACCTGTACGTGTTCCGCGTGCTGGTGACGCACCAGTGCTCGCACCGGCGCATCTCGTACGAGGGCCCGGTGGTGACCGTGTTCCAGTCGGTCGGAAAGACGATCGAGATGAGCCAGGGCATGTGGGTGGGCCGCGACTGGCTGCAGAGCGCGTGCAGCTGCCGCACGCGGCGCAACTGCTTCGACACCACGTGGCAGCTGTGCCGCAAGGCGGACGTCCGTCAGATGGAGGCGCTGCGCAGTACCACCATCGTCAACTGCCTCGCGCCGCAGGGTGCCATGGACGAGGGACCTTTCCAGGAGGCGGCGGCCGAACCGGCCGCTGGAGGGTCCGCGTCCACTCAGTGAATTGCTCGACCGCCTAGCAAGTCTGCAGCTACTCAAGTTGTCGTGCCCTCATATTTTAGCATGATATTTTGATCAGCTGAGTGACATCCTTGTTAGAACAACGTCAATCATGGTCAACCTAACGAGATCCCAGTGTGTACCGTGAAGTCCCATATATTCAATGAAGCATCTTCAGCCGGATGAATCGGCTTCGTGAGGTCCTCATGGGCTCGGTGGTCCCTCGTCAGCTGGATAAATCGGCTTCTTGAGGTCCTCATGGGCTGTGGTTCCCAGTCAGCTGGATAAATCGGCTTCGTGAGGTCCTCATTGGTTCAGTGGTTCTTCGCTGCGTTGAAGTGTTCGTCTTATTGAAGTTCCTTCGACGTGTCCTCTGTGGCTTTTGGTCGACCGTGTCCTCTGGATTGAGGATAACCGGCAATCAGCCTTATGCAGATATCATTGGCTTCAGGAGTCTCTTATCACTGTGGTAAAATCTACCGTGCTGAGTAAAGACCTGTACCACAAAGGCTCGAGCACACTTTATTTTTCACCGCTGTGGTCAACGAATGAAGGATGAATAATTTTACCTCTCCGAATTCGGGCCTGTCGAGGATTGGCATTGTACGTGAGTGTGAAATCACGCGCTTGGCTTATTCCATGCACTGCTGCCATTTCCATAGCCGTACTGGAATGGAACATTGCTTCCTCTGTTCATTGTTTTACCTCCAGACAATCGCCCTGTGCTCTTGTGAAACATGGTGTCGTTAGCATTATACTTGTAAGACAAAGGTACTTACCGCATCAACACACAGTCGCAAGTACTTTAACCGTAGACACATACAATGTGCTTTCCTTAGTTTCAACGAGTATTTTCTCGCAGAAAAACGCCATTGTGACATTGCGTTGCTCTTTTGTTTTCCATATGCGCACAAAATTATCGTTTCTTTAACTATGTACGCATACCAGAGCAATGTTTTGCAATGCATGGCAAGAATTGTGCACTGTACGAGCCTGTGGAAGCTGCAAAATACACATTATCTTACTTCGCTAACAAAGGCCACACTTGCGGTGGAAACATGTACTATCAAGGAAGCTTTATCAGGGAAGTTGCATAAAGACAGTGTTATCCCTCCTTCCTCATTCCAGCCGCACAGCGGAATTATACGGGCTCCCCAAAAACCACAAACTAGAGGTTCCACTGCGCCCTATAGTGTCGGCGAGTGGTGACCTCCTAGACAGGTTACCTTGGTTCTTGAGTAAGATTCTCGTCCAGATACTGGCGTTGGTTCCCGCCCATCTGACAAATTCGGAGTCGTATCTGCAGAGGGTGAAAGAAACGTTCCCTACAAAACTTCCGGAAGGCAGTATTGTTTTCACCATGGACGTGAAAAATTATATGGCAGCATTCCGATAAAGGAGGGAATAGATGCTGTGATTCGTGTAATCGAGGACAATCTGGATGATATTTGTCTTTTCGGGATTGGGGTACAGGACTGTGTGAAATTACTAACACATATTTTCAGCAATAACCTCATACGTTTCGGTAGCTCCATGTACAAGCAGACAAAGGGAGTGGCTATGGGTAACCGATGTGCACCTCCTTTAGCGATTGCTTTTATGCACCGCCTTGAGTCGATCTTCTTAGCTTCGTATGATTTGAAACCAGCTCTCTACATGAGGTATATAGACGATATTTTTGGTGTTTGGACACATGGCTTGGCCTCTCTGCTAGACTTCTTTGCAGAAATTAACCAACAACATTCCAGCATCAAGTTTACCTTAGAACACACTTGTCATAGCAGTTCGATTCCTTTCCTTGATACGTTGTTTGTAGTTCAGGCTGATGGGAGCTACACCACCGAGCTGTACTTTAAACCAATGACAGCCCCTATCATCTTGCACTATGATTCGGCCCACCCGATGGCCACTAAAAAGGCCGTTCTAACATCCCAAATGAGGAGAGCAGCACGAGTCTCATCCGATACTATTTCATGCGAGCAGAGCCTTGCGAAGATGACTCTTTTCCTGGAAAACGGATACCCAGCACATCGGGTACACTCCGCCGCTCGTGCTGTTCACCCTCACAACAGTAGTAGGATAGGTGGCCAACGTCGGCATCGAGCGGGTAGCAATCCCAACTATGTGTACATGAGACTTCCTTTTGTCGATGACCAACTATGTCGACAGGTAAACGCAGCCATCCGTTCGTCTCATCTAAACCATGTTAGGGTAGCCTGGACTAGCGGACCTACGCTGAAATCTTACCTGGTCTGCTCAGCCCTGGAAATGCCGCCATGCCCTGCTGGTAGGAGAACGTGCCACACCTGTATCAACGGGCTCAAAGGTAGATGCACACGGAAAAACGTAGTTTACAAAATAACGTGCAATCGCTGTCTTGGGACATTTTATGTCGGTGAAACCAAACGTAGCATCAGGGATAAGTACAATGAGCACTTGGGAGATGCCAGACTTCGGAGAGCATACACACCTTTAGGCGAACACATGATCGACAAACATTCTAACATGGAACACAGCGACACTAACACAAACTTCAAAGTAGAAATTCTAGCAACAGCCAGGGACAACGCTGATCTGAAGGTCCTCGAATCTTTACATATACGTAATCTACGGCCGCAACTAAACACGCAAACGACGTCTTGGTATATCACATGAAATTACATAAACATAAATTATATATAGTATGTATTACACGTTATATTGGATATATGTCTATATATGTGCGTGAGTGTATGCATCGATATGTATATGGACCATCGGCTCGGGCTTTCTCAGAGGATTCCTTCTTGACATAGTTTGTTTCTGGTTTGGAGTTTCTGTGAGTGTCTGCACCACTGAGGAGGCTTTTCTGCATTCCACGTGTCTTTTGCACGCTTTTTCCCCGCGTGATTTTGTTTTCAATTTTTGAAGCTTGAGCTTTTTTCATCACTCCTGACGATGGCCTCTGGCCGAAATGTTGAGCAATAAAGTATAACCTTTATCGTTACTTTTGACGTCAACTCAGCACCTACTGGTATATTGAAGGTCGTATATATATTTTATGTACACACAATGTCTAAAACCCAGGAGCATCTAAGAGCCATTCTTCGTTATATTAAACAATATTTTCATGTAGATATAACATAAGTTCACGTGAACAAGACCCGGGCAGCCGGCCGTCACGATCTTGGAGCTCAATGAACCAGCCAACCAACTATTTGGACGCGATAACCACTTTTCAGTTGGCGTATCTAGAATCAAGATCCATATATATATATATATATATATATATATATATATATATATATATATATATATAATATATATCATTGTTTTTACCAAGAAGCATGCCTGAAATTGTATTTTTTAGCCTTGACAGCATTCATCGGAATATTTTGTCTGAATTACTTCCACCTCTTGTTAGCGTTCGGATCATCGTGGCTGCGCCTCTCATGCCCGCTGTTAGTGTTCGGATCATCGTGGCTGCGCCTCTCATGCCCGCTGTTAGTGTTCGGATCATCGTGCCTGCGCCTCTCATGCCCGCTGTTAGTGTTCGGATCATCGTGGCTGCGCCTCTCATGCCCGCTGTTAGTGTTCGGATCATCGTGGCTGCGCCTCTCATGCCCGCTGTTAGTGTTCGGATCATCGTGGCTGCGCCTCTCATGCCCGCTGTTAGTGTTCGGATCATCGTGGCTGCGCCTCTCATGCCCGCTGTTAGTGTTCGGATCATCTGCGCCTCTCATGCCCGCACAGGCTGCCATGCGCACGTGTCCGCCGATCACGTGATCATGTTGCCATGCAACGTGATTTGGGGACCACGGCGAACCTGTAATGTATGGTGGAAAGAATGTAGTAACTGTGTAGGCGGCATGCAAATTCAAGGACAATGATGAGTAATGCTGGACACCAGTAGCAATGAAAAGGAAAGCGCATTTAGATATTTACCTTTTAACATGACTACGGGAATGTGCAATACGGGGACCTCAACATTTTATGGCTTCCGTCACACGATTATCTGGACCTGTTTAAGATGTTTCGTCTTCAAGCTGAGCTTTGGAACGTCTTGTCTCACCAGGCACCGCATTTAGCCACATACAGTTGTTATTATTAGGGTTTGGGCCATGAACTGTTAACCACCCACAGAATACTGCTTAATATCGACACTGCTGCCAAGTAGACCATCTTTTATCTTCAAATTTTGCGTCGTTATCTCCGACTGAGATAACGACGAGTGGGGGAGAGAATGGGCTCCCGGGACAGGAACTGGTACGGATGAATGGTGACACATGTTAACCAGGGTGGGGTGGTGGGAGACGCACGTGCGATCGCGTCACTTTCCGGCTCTCTGCTGCGTCACATTGCGCCTCGTCTGCGAGGCTTCTCGCGTTGCTTTGTGCCGTCTACCCAGCGTACCCCCTGATCTGCACGAAAAGCGCTCGTCTCCCATTGGCCAGTCTCCGTGTCTGACCTCCCCGCCGCCACACGAAACGTTGACGCGCTATCACTTCTGCACGCGAGCACCCCCGCCCAAGTCCCCGCCCCTTCGGCTGTTCTGTCGCCGGCTCCCCGCGCCGAGTGGCGGCTGTTAACCCAAGGTTACGTACGTAAATAACGTTTAACAGTGGCATATTTCGAGCACTCCCCACCCACATCCCCACCACAACCTCACCCCCACCCGACATGGTCACCTACCTCACATGCAACACCACGTGGAGACAAGTCTGCCACCTGGCGTAACGCCTCTGTATGCTGCCAGATACCCACGACACCAATGTTCTGGCGCCTCCGAGGGTGAATAGGATCTATGGTACATTTTGTATTATGTGTTTATCTTCTTTCGAGACGGATAACCAAGAGCAGAGCGATATTATGCGAGCGATCTTGATAACGCATGCCCAGAGAAGATATGCTAAATGCATGTCTTTTGGGACAAAGGGTGGAGGATGAGGACGTCATATGAACGAAGGGTAGGAGACCGGGTAAATTTTTGCCACAAAAAAGGTCATTGGGGTTAAGGTTCCTCCAGCGTACTCAACACACTCAGAAACTCGTATTTAGATGCTACTTCGACCTGCGAACTCGCAAAGCGACTTGCGTAGATTGCACGCGCTATCAGGTGCTGAGCAGAGGGCTAAGGGCGCAGTGCTGAAGTGCTGAGGTGCTGAGGTGAAGGGAGACATTAACACCGCTCACACTCCAGAATCGTTGTGTTTATGAACCGGGCGCGGGTATTACAAGTTGTGCAAGCAATTCAGGAAAACACAGCAGGAATTTCACGCCATGCGACATGATAATTTCAGTATAGCTTGCTAAGATTCAACAGAAAGGTTCACAATGATCCACCCAACTGCGCAGTGCACGGGAAGCCCCACAGACGATCGGGAGGGTCTGAGGAAATGAGACGAGATCCCTAAAACGATACATAAGACCTCTGATTGGAAAGAAGAGGACCCAGGATGAAACAAGGTCCTAAGCACGGGTAAGGAGGCATCCTTGAAGTAAGAGGATGCCCCGCACAACTGTAAAACAAATGAGGCGACAATGAAATGACGAGAGTGGACTGGGGTTGGTAGGTACCCACGCCCCGTCCCGTCCTCTGGTGACACCCCTGCCGTAGCACTCATGCAACCCATAACGCCGCCTTCCCTGCGATCTTAATTAGCTCTGAAAATGTCAATCAGTGTAATACTCTATATAGGACACTGCGTGGAAAAGGCAAGACCATAGAAAGGGTGAGATAGAAGACGGAACAAGAGAAACGGCGGTGGCAAGGCAGACAACAACAACAGACGACAGACGACAGTGCGAATAAAATGGAGGGCAAGCCAAACCACACGGCAAGCACACGACAAGAACATAGGCAAGTCGGAGGACGGAGGACATGACATGGAACATCACACGGCGGAGAACACGGCGGCGTCACAGCAGGGTAAGATAGAGGCGGACCACTTGAGGACGGAGGACATGACATGGAACATCACACGGCGGAGAACACGGCGGCGTCACAGCAGGGTAAGATAGAGGCGGACCACTTGAGGACGGAGGACATGACATGGAACATCACACGGCGGAGAACACGGCGGCGTCACAACAGGGTAAGATAGAGGCGGACCACTTGAGGACGGAGGACATGACATGGAACATCACACGGCGGAGAACACGGCGGCGTCACAGCAGGGTAAGATAGAGGCGGACCACTTGAGGACGGAGGACATGACATGGAACATCACACGGCGGAGAACACGGCGGCGTCACAGCAGGGTAAGATAGAGGCGGACCACTTGAGGACGGAGGACATGACATGGAACATCACACGGCGGAGAACACGGCGGCGTCACAGCAGGGTAAGATAGAGGCGGACCACTTGAGGACGGAGGACATGACATGGAACATCACACGGCGGAGAACACGGCGGCGTCACAGCAGGGTAAGATAGAGGCGGACCACTTGAGGACGGAGGACATGACATGGAACATCACACGGCGGAGAACACGGCGGCGTCACAGCAGGGTAAGATAGAGGCGGACCACTTGAGGACGGAGGACATGACATGGAACATCACACGGCGGAGAACACGGCGGCGTCACAGCAGGGTAAGATAGAGGCGGACCACTTGAGGACGGAGGACATGACATGGAACATCACACGGCGGAGAACACGGCGGCGTCACAGCAGGGTAAGATAGAGGCGGACCACTTGAGGACGGAGGACATGACATGGAACATCACACGGCGGAGAACACGGCGGCGTCACAGCAGGGTAAGATAGAGGCGGACCACTTGAGGACGGAGGACATGACATGGAACATCACACGGCGGAGAACACGGCGGCGTCACAGCAGGGTAAGATAGAGGCGGACCACTTGAGGACGGAGTACATGACATGGAACATCACACGGCGGAGAACACGGCGGCGTCACAGCAGGGTAAGATAGAGGCGGACCACTTGAGGACGGAGGACATGACATGGAACATCACACGGCGGAGAACACGGCGGCGTCACAGCAGGGTAAGATAGAGGCGGACCACTTGAGGACGGAGGACATGACATGGAACATCACACGGCGGAGAACACGGCGGCGTCACAGCAGGGTAAGATAGAGGCGGACCACTTGAGGACGGAGGACATGACATGGAACATCACACGGCGGAGAACACGGCGGCGTCACAGCAGGGTAAGATAGAGGCGGACCACTTGAGGACGGAGGACATGACATGGAACATCACACGGCGGAGAACACGGCGGCGTCACAGCAGGGTAAGATAGAGGCGGACCACTTGAGGACGGAGGACATGACATGGAACATCACACGGCGGAGAACACGGCGGCGTCACAGCAGGGTAAGATAGAGGCGGACCACTTGAGGACGGAGGACATGACATGGAACATCACACGGCGGAGAACACGGCGGCGTCACAGCAGGGTAAGATAGAGGCGGACCACTTGAGGACGGAGGACATGACATGGAACATCACACGGTGGAGAACACGGCGGCGTCACAACAGGGTAAGATAGAGGCGGACCACTTGAGGACGGAGGACATGACATGGAACATCACACGGCGGAGAACACGGCGGCGTCACAACAGGGTAAGATACAGGCGGACCACTTGAGGACGGAGGACATGACATGGAACATCACACGGCGGAGAACACGGCGGCGTCACAGCAGGGTAAGATAGAGGCGGACCACTTGAGGACGGAGGACATGACATGGAACATCACACGGCGGAGAACACGGCGGCGTCACAGCAGGGTAAGATAGAGGCGGACCACTTGAGGACGGAGGACATGACATGGAACATCACACGGCGGAGAACACGGCGGCGTCACAGCAGGGTAAGATAGAGGCGGACCACTTGAGTGTATGGAAAAATAGAGGCGGATGACTTGAGGCGGACAGGGTAAGATAGAGGCGGATGACTTGAGTACAGGGTAAGATAGAGGCGGATGACTTGAGTACATGGTAAGATAGAGGCGGATTTCTTGAGTGTTGGGTAAGATAGAGGAGGATGACTTTACGCAAGTTATCCGCCTCTATCTTACCCTACTATCATTTGTCAAGGCAGAGGACACATTATGGCAGAGGCAGGGTAATACAGATGACATGATAGGACAAAGGTCAGGATATAGGGCAGACGATGGGACACGACAAAGTAGAGGGCATTTCAAGGCAGATGTAATGGCGAGTTCCGAGCTGTATGCGAGTCCTACCATCGGGGACGAGTGGTCTAAGGGTTAGATGCTCGTCTCACAATCGAAAGATTGTGGGTTCGAATCTCACCTGTCGCTACTCTTCGCCCGCGACCAATCGGCGTGAGAGATTGGCGACGCTATATGACTCAACGGTCGACGTGTCGTAAAACTAATAACCAATGAGTCCTACCATCAGGTACGGGCCTCGAAGTTTGCGAACTCGCCACTAGATGGCAGAGCTGAAGCGGTTTGCGGCCCGCCCACCTCCGATCAGCCACATTGAGTGGAAGGTGTCTAGGCGCTGGCACGTCAGTGGTGGCCCGGTCGGCGCGGAGTGCTCTGAGGGGGTCCACGGCTGGCTGCCGAGAGGTTTGAGTGCGATCGCGACGTAAACTATGTGTCACGCGAGGTCGGCGAGCGCACACCGGTAGCGTGCGCGGAGTGTGCACTGCCCAGTGAGCACCCTGACAGTAACGGGCACGGCGCCTCGACACAGCTGTACCCTCCGTCCGGTGCGGCCGGTGACCGAGCCCAGCCGGCCGCGACATGTCGCGCAAGCTGCTCAAGTTTCTGATTCTGTTCGACAACGAGAGCCTGCTGTACTTCCCGGGCCAGTTCATCAGCGGCAGGGTGCTGGTGGAGCTCGAGGAGGAGACTCCCGTGCAAGGTAACGGAGCTGTAGCGACAATCTACCACCGTTGTCTCTGGCCCGGCCGTCGATTGCTTGGCCGTCGATGGCTTGGCCGTGGATGACTTGGCCGTGGATGGCTTGGCCGTCGATGGTTTTGCCGTCGATGGCTTGGCCGTCAATGGTTTGGCCGTGGTTGGCTTGGCCGTGGTTGGCTTGGCTGTGGATGGCTTGGCTGTGGTTGGCTTGGCCGTGGTTGGATTGGCGGTCAATGACTTGGCTGTAGATGACCCCGAAGTGAACGTGCTGAAAATGGAACTGGCACACTAAGAGGGTGCGCTTTCTGTGGAATTATCCCAACCATTTAATCTCAAATCGCGTCCAGGCATCACAAATATTCATCAATTTGCCACAGATACCGCTTCCTATTTTAACGAAGCTATGTGGGTTCCATCTCAACTTTTTATGTGACCAAAGGCTTCCTATTCACCAGTAACGTAGCCAAAGAGGGGCCCGAGATATCAAAAGTACTCTTACCCCTCTGGGTGCAAACAAGCTTTATCACGAACTCCTTTTCGGGACATGGACTAAGCTATCGTAAATGTCTGCATGTTGAGCTCTCCATTGTTGCTTTCGATGCCGTCCTCTTGGAACAATTTTGGCTATTCCACTATATACACTGTGTTACTGTGGATATTTTCAGATACTCACACTAGACGCTTTTATACCTAACGATGTACCTGACGAACCATCAGAGATGGTTGATGTCTAAGGAAGCTGCCAAATAATGCACAAAAAGAAGATGAAGACTTGATTCATGGTGCCCCTTGTGGAGGTTTTGCACAACTCCTCTGGCATCACACACGGAAACAATGATCGTGAGCTCGTGAAGCCGCGGGAACAGGCACCTATCGTCTGGCTGTTGCCGAACCACTTCGAATGTAACAACTCTGACTTGAGAAAGGCCACGGTGGCCCGCCACCGTCGTCGTCTAACCGGTTGACCACTCGAGCGCCGAGCTGCACCTAGGTTCAGCTGGGCATCGCCCCCACTGGTGGGGGAACAACACAGGCAGAACCAGTTTGACCGGTGGTGCGCGGTCGGCTCACGGGAGGCCACGGCCAACCGGCGACCACTGACCGCCGCTGTAAGCGGGGCGGCGGCTGCACACCTGGTCAGGCTCTCAGCGCAGCACTCTGGAGACATCGTCACTGCCGACCGATACAGCACTCTGGAGACATCGTCACTGCCGACCGGTACAGCACTCTGGAGACATCGTCACTGCCGACCGGTACAGCACTCTGGAGACATCGTCACTGCCGACCGATACAGCACTCTGGAGACATCGTCACTGCCGACCGATACAGCACTCTGGAGACATCGTCACTGCCGACCGATACAGCACTCTGGAGACATCGTCACTGCCGACCGATACAGCACTCTGAAGAGACATCGTCACTGCCGACCGATACAGCACTCTGGAGACATCGTCACTGCCGACCGGTACAGCACTCTGAGAATCGTCACTGCCGACGGTAAGCACGGAGAGACATCGTCACTGCCGACCGATACAGCACTCTGAGAGACATCGTCACTGCCGACCGGTACAGCACTCTGGAGACATCGTCACTGCCGACCGATACAGCACTCTGGAGAGACATCGTCACTGCCGACCGGTACAGCACTCTGAAGAGACATCGTCACTGCCGACCGGTACAGCACTCTGAAGAGACATCGTCACTGCCGACCAGTACAGCACTCTGGAGACATCGTCACTGCCGACCGATACAGCACTCTGGAGAGACATCGTCACTGCCGACCGGTACAGCACTCTGGAGAGACATCGTCACTGCCGACCGGTACAGCACTCTGGAGACATCGTCACTGCCGACCGGTACAGCACTCTGGAGAGACATCGTCACTGCCGACCGGTACAGCACTCTGGAGACATCGTCACTGCCGACCGGTACAGCACTCTAGAGACATCGTCACCGCCGAGCGATACAGCACTCTGGAGACATCGTCACTGCCGACCGATACAGCACTCTAGGAGACATCGACACTGCCGACCGATACAGCACTCTGGAGATATCGTCACCGCCGAGCGATGTAGCACTCAGGAGACATCGACACTGCCAACCGATGTAACACCCGATGTCAGTGGCAGTGGAGACACCACCACTGCCACCATCGATATAGCAGCCCTGATACATCGCCATTGCCGACCGATATAGCTAACAAGGGAGTCGTGACCGCTGACTGCTGTAGCAGATGATGGAGATATGACCGCTGCTGACTTCTGTATCAGACGGGAGAAATGATCACTGCCTGCTGGACCAGAAATCGGAGACATAACCGCTGACTGCTGCAGTAGACAGGGTAGACACGACTGCTGACTGCTGCAGTAGACAGGGTAGACACGACTGCTGACTGCGGCAGTAGACAGGGTAGACACGACTGCTGACTGCTGCAGTATACAGGGTAGATGACCACTACCTGCTGTAGCAGACAGAGGAGACGTGATGTCTGACTGCTGCTGCTGACATGCTTTATCCGGGTCGTATTAGATTAAAGTCCGTGGAAGCACTATTTGTGACTGCCAATTGGCACGACTTAATTGCTTCGGCAACAGAGGGTATGGTGATTGATGGATAACTAAAAGGAAGGATTAATCATCTTGGATGAATTAAGCCTCTTGTCAGGTGAGACGTGTCCATGCAAAATATGGACTTATATCTCTTCGTCAGCTAGTCAATACTCCATGTAAACGGCATAGGTGTTGAAAAAAAATGATAAATATTCCTGCTGCGTTGTGCTGTACATACCGTAGTTGTTTTCCATTAATTATTCCGTAAATTATAGGTGATCCTTATCAAATAGGAACTTGTCCTGGCATTACGTAGGAGGTAATACATTAGGCCACATTAATCGTCCGTTCTACGAAGGGCACCAGCACAGCCTCTCATCGTTCGCGCAATGGCACGTTCGATTTGCATTCTGCCGCGTGGCGGATGACTCAGGTGGCAGTTTACACGGTGACAATGGGGTCTGGTGCACGTGACCGTGCGGCGGTGCTGTGGGCCGGTGCCAGTCGCCAGGTTGTCTCCATCTGTCCCGGCCCTCGCCGCCCACGCTGGGCCGGCCGCATGGCCTTCAGTGCGGCGGCCGAGGTCCAAGGTGCGCGCCGCCGTCCACGGCATTTCAGCTGAGTCCGGCAGGCGGTCGGCGGCCCTGCCCCGTCACCTCAGCCTGACACTTCTCCGGCCCGGCCCCGTCACCTCAGCCTCACACTTCTCCGGCCCGGCCCCGTCACCTCAGCCTGACACTTATCTGGCCCGGCCCCGTCACCTCAGCCTGACACTTCTCCGGCCCGGCCCCGTCACCTCAGCCTGACACTTATCTGGCCCGGCCCCGTCACCTCAGCCTGACACTTCTCCGGCTCGGCCCCGTCACCTCAGCCTGACACTTCTCTGGCTCGGCCCCTTCACCTCAGCCTGACACTTCTCCGGCCCGGCCCCGTCACCTCAGCCTGACACTTCTCCGGCTCGGCCCCGTCACCTCAGCCTGACACTTCTCTGGCCCGGCCCCGTCACCTCAGCCTGACACTTCTCCGGCTCGGCCCCGTCACCTCAGCCTGACACTTCTCCGGCTCGGCCCCGTCACCTCAGACTGACACTTCTCTGGCCCGGCCCCGTCACCTCAGCCTGATACTTCTCCGGCTCGGCCCCGTCACCTCAGCCTGACACTTCTCTGGCCCGGCCCCGTCACCTCAGCCTGATACTTCTCTGGCCCGGCCCCGTCACCTCAGCCTCACACTTCTCCGGCTCGGCCCCGTCACCTCAGCCTGACACTTCTCTGGCCCGGCCCCGTCACCTCAGCCTGATACTTCTCTGGCCCGGCCCCGTCACCTCAGCCTGACACTTCTCCGGCTCGGCCCCGTCACCTCAGCCTGACACTTCTCGGGCTCGGCCCCGTCACCTCAGCCTCACACTTCTCCGGCCCCATTGCATGAGACCAGCGTACCCACCTTAGCCTTTTCCCCATCACCTCATATTACCCCAACTAGATGGGACCTAAGCCCGGTCCCACCACCTAAGTCTGGTCCCACCACCCATCCCGGTCCCACCACCTAAGTCTGGTCCCACCACCCATCCCGGTCCCACCACCTAAGTCTGGTCCCACCACCCATCCCGGTCCCACCACCTAAGTCTGGTCCCACCACCCATCCCGGTCCCACCACCTCATCCTGACCCAACCACCCCAGCTTACCAGATAATAATTCTGGCAATTATTAGGGAAGAAGGTCGAGACCAACAGGGGATGGTAAATGCCTTTCAGAAGTACATAGGACGATGTCCTTGGTAATAGTACATATATAGGTGATCGCAGGGGAGAACAGCTCAACACTACGATGCATGATGGGATAAGCATGCCCGCACCCCCAAACATCAATGACGAACACTCGTCTGCATTCTCCTGAATGTTTAAGCCATGCTACAACATGATCTTCCATTCCACGGTGCCACTCCCCTCTGGCACGCCGGAGCAGTCGTAGCTACGTCAAGTGGTAGTTCACGCCAGAATGTCACATCACTTGTGTTAATGCGAACGGTAGACACAAACACTGTAATCAAATCCGTGTGTATATCGACAGCGACATCACTGCAGCACTAGTCACATCCTGCTGGGATGTCACAACCACTGGACCATCTGGCCGGCCGTCTGGCCGGCCGCACACGCCCACGGCACCCCACCGTGACAGCGACATCACTGGAGCACCAGACACACCCTGCTGGGATGTCACACCACTGGACCATCTGGCCGGCCGTCTGACCGCCCGCACACGCCCACGGCACCCCACCGTGACAGCGACATCACTGCAGCACCAGACACACCCTGCTGGGATGTCACAACCACTGACCATCTGGCCGGCCGTCTGACCGCCCGCACACGCCCACGGCACCCCACCGTGACAGCGACATCACTGCAGCACCAGACACACCCTGCTGGGATGTCACACCACTGGACCATCTGGCCGGCCGTCTGACCGCCCGCACACGCCCACGGCACCCCACCGTGACAGCGACATCACTGCAGCACCAGACACACCCTGCTGGGATGTCACACCACTGGACCATCTGGCCGGCCGTCTGACCGCCCGCACACGCCCACGGCACCCCACCGTGACAGCGACATCACTGCAGCACCAGACACACCCTGCTGGGATGTCACAACCACTGGACCATCTGGCCGGCCGTCTGACCGCACGCACACGCCCACGGCACCCCACCGTGACAGCGACATCACTGGAGCACCAGACACACCCTGCTGGGATGTCAAAACCACTGGACCATCTGGCCGGCCGCACATGCCCACGGCACCCCACCGTGACAGCGACATCACTGGAGCACCAGACACACCCTGCTGGGATGTCACACCACTGGACGAGCCGCAACACTTCACAAACACTGTAAAGGATAACGGTTTTCGGAAAGGATGAAGTGTAGATGTTCTCTTAATCCTGGTTCAAAGTTACGTTTGACAAAATGATGAATGATGCAACATTTAGCGGCAGTCACAAAATAAGCTATTTGTATGCGACGAACTACCCTATTGTATTTTCCCTGACCGTGCGGAGTATTGGTGATTGGTAGGCAAAATACATGCGACAGGCAACTTCACATCTACCAGCAGCGCTTGAAAGCGTCTAGCATGAAGTTTCATGCAAAGCGTCATGTGGTGCTCTTCTCAAGGGCGTCGCCACCGGGGGGGGGGGGGCAGTCGCCCCCCTTTCGTGAGACTGGGGGGGCGCCGCCCCCCCCTGAAATTTGAGGAGGCCCTTATCCGGAAATGCACAGGAAAAAAGTGAGCAAGGAGGCCGACGAGACATGAGAGGAGGCCTCCAAGACGTGAGAGAAGGCCCCTAATTCGAAGAAGGAGTCACCTAGGGAGAAGATAGCAGGCCCCAGAAATCAAGAGAGTACCAACAATTGGCACGGAGGCCCCCAGGAATGCAAAGGAGGCCCCCAGGATTGAAAAGGAGGCCCCGTGATTACAAAGGAGGCCCCAGGATTGTAAAGGAGACCTACAGGATTGCAAAGGAGGCCTCCAGGATTGCAAAGGAGGCCCCCAGGATTGCAAAGTAGGCCCCCGTGATTACGAAGGAGGCCCCCATGATTGCAAAGGAGGCCCCCAGGATTGCAAAGGTCTCCAGGATCGCAAAGGAGGCCCTCAGGATTGCAAAGGAGGCCCCCATGATTGCAAAGGAGGCCCCATGATCAAAGTAGACCCCAGGATTGAATCTCAAAGGAGCCTCCCAGGATTGCAAAGGAGGCCCCATGATTGCAAAGGAGGCCCCCAGGATTTCGAGGAGGCCCCCAGGATTGCAAAAGAGGCCCCCATGATTGCAAAGGAGGCCCCCAGGATTGCAAAGGAGGCCCCCAGGATTGCAAAGGAGGCCCCCAGGATTGCGAAAGGAGGCCCCCAGGATTACAAAGGAGGCCCCCAGGATTGCAGGAGCCCAAAGGACCCCAGGATTGCAAAGGAGACCCACATGATTGCAAAGGAGACCCCAGGATTCCAAAGGAGACCCCCAGGATTGCAAAGGATGCCTCCAGGCTAGCGAAGGACGCCCCCAGGATTGCAAAGGAGGCCCCCAGGATTGTAAAGGAGGCCCCCAGGATTGCAAAGGAGGCCCCCAGGATTGCAAATGAGGCCCCAGGATTGCAAAGGAGGCCCCATGATTGCAAAGGAGGCCTCCAGGATTGCAAAGGAGGCCCCCAGGATTGCAAGGGAGGCCCCCAGGATTGTAAAGGAGGCCCCCAGGATTGCAAAGGAGGCCCTCAGGATTGCAAATGAGGCCCCATGATTGCAAAGGAGGCCCCCATGATTGCAAATGAGGCCTCCAGGATTGCAAAGGAGGCCCACAGGATTGCAAAGGAGGCCCCTGTGAATACAAAGGAGGCCCCCATGATTGCAATGGAGGCCCCAGGATTGCAAAGGAGGCCCACAGGATTCCAAAGGAGGCCACCAGGATTGCAAAGAGGCCCCCATGATTGCAAAGGAGGCCCCCAGGATTGCAAAGGAGGCCCCCAGGATTGCAAGGGAGGCCCCAAGGATTGTAAAAGACTCCAGGATTGCAAAGGAGGCCCTCATGATTGCAAAGGAAGCCCTCATGATTGCAAAGGAGGCCCCCACGATTGCAAAGGAGGCCCCAATGATTGCAAAGGACTCCAGTATTGCAAAGGAGGCCCTCATGATTGCAAAAGAGGCCCCCAGGATCGCAAAGGGGGCCTCCAGGATTGCAAAGGAGGCCCCCAGGATTGCAAGGGCCCACAGGATTACAAAGGAGGCCCCCAGGATTGCAAAGGAGGTCCACAGGATTGCCAAGAAGGCCTCCAGGATTGCAAAGGAGGCCCACAGGATTACAAAGGAGGCACCAGGATTGCAAAGGAGGCCCACAGGATTATCAAGGAGGCCCCCAGGATTGCAAAGGAGGCCCACAGGATTGCAAAGGAGACCCCAGGATCGCAAAGGAGGCCTCCAGGATTGCAAAGGAGGCCCACAGGATTATCAAGGAGGCCCCCTGGATTGCAAAGGAGGCCTACATGATTGTCAAGGAGGCTATCACATCAAATATATCACATCAAGACCTTTAAAAAAATAGAACTCGATGTCCAAAAGTTCACACCGAGACTCGATCGAATGGACCCCAGCACCGGACAATTAAGAACAGTTCCGGCAAAAATTACCCGGAGGACTTTTATACTCCGAAAGGTGCCATCGGCTGAACAAAAAACTCCTTCGGTGGCCGCAGTGGCATATCAAAGGGGCAAATGCCCCCTCCCTCCTAAGACGGATATGCTCCCAAGAATCGAGCCGAGGACCCCAAAAGTCGCGCTGGGGCCACACAAATTCGCGTCGGTCCACCAGAATTCGCGTAGGGGCTCCAAGTAAATGCGACGGGCCCCAGAAAACTCGCCCCGAGGCCCGAAAATCTGCAACAGGAACCGCCAAGATCGCGTTGGGGCCACAGCTAAGTACAACGCGCCCCGCAAACTCGAACCGGTCCCACCAAATATCGCGCTCGGACCCATAATTCCCATCGGTAGTACCACAAATTTGGTCTGGGCATCAAAAATTCACGTCGGGGCTGCCAACAATTGGCGTCTAGGGCTCTACATAAGCACCGTGTGACCCCCAAAGTCGCATCGGTATCCGAAAAAGAAAGCCGGCGCCCTCCAAAATAAGGAGTGATTCCAAAAAAAGTCCGGGTCAGGAAAATGGTTCTGGAGCACCGAACATATCATCAGATGCCTTGAAAAATCGCGTACAGCATCGAAAAACATACCGGAGCTCGAAGAAAATCGAGGTGAGATGGAAAAACATGGCGCCAGGGACTCGAAAAATCAGGCCGAGATTCGGAATTTAAAGAAAATTCAGAAGAGGTCCACGAAAATCGCGTTGACCCCAGATAACTGGCGTTGGGTCCCCGGAACCACGCGCCTGCGCGCGATAAGTTGCGCTAAGACCCAGAAATATCGCCCCGACGACCCAAAATCGTACTGGGCACCACAAATGTGCGTCAGAAGCCACAAATAAGCACAGCGGGACCCTAAGGGCACAACGGGGACCGAAAATGTAACTGGCCCTCCAAAGCGCAGTCTCGCAAAAAGCGACAGGGCCCTAAAACATTCGTTGCAGCCATAAATAAATATAGAGGGAACTCTAAAAAAACACACACAAAAAACATCGGAAGCTCTCAAGGCACACCGGGGCCATGCGACCGCACAAGGGCCTGAAATGAGGCTGGGGTCGCAATAAGCAACCTGGTCCCAGAACGAACAAAAATACCGGGCACTAAATAAATACATTGAGATCATTGAAAGCGCCCCGACAACTAAAAAAAATAATCGGTGCACAAAGAAGCAACAAAGCCCTAAAACGAGCAGGGGTTTCGAAAATGCATTGGGCCTCGAACAAAAATGGATTGGAGCCCTAAGACATCCGTAGACGAAGAAATACGAAACGGGTCCAAAGAAGTACACTCAGGCAGGGCCTCGGTTCGGTAGCCAACCTGGAAGCATGTTTAATCAAAGATATGAGGTGCATCAAAGCTCAGCGGGTATCCGCATTTCTTCATCATAAAATATGAGAAGTAGGGAACTAATGATCGAATTTAAGTAATATAATTTTTGCAGCGAACACCCATACAAAGCATTTCATCACGTCAGATAAGGCGCAAGTCTATCATGTGGCAGCAATTAACAAAGCGTAGGAGGCCCAGCAGAATCCGTAGCATCGCACGAAGTGTGGCGAATGCGCCGAATGCGCAAGATGGGTGTGCACATGCACTAACGTTGGCGTCGTGGCGACCGGGCACTATGAACTGGAATGTCTGAAATTGGTAAATTTTACATTTTAAAGTGATCTGTGTAGGTATAATTTCAGCAGTGCAAGGTGACTTATCAAGGGATACCAAAATAATACATTCGAACAGGATGGGAGAGCCAGGGTTGAAATCCGAGGAATCAGAAACGATAGTGGTAGATTAGGCCCATCGACAGGATAATTTAGTTGGTCACTAATTATTTTATATAAAAAGGTCCCCTTTGACAAAATAGTGGTCGAAATCGGAAGACTTTTTATTGAGTAGGTGGACCCCTCCAAATACGTTTGCCCCCCTCCCCTTGACGCAAATATTGGTACGTCACTGGCACTGGCGGATCCAGGGGGGGGGGGGCATTCCGGCCATGGCCCCCCAAGCGCGCTTCAAAGGGGGGGACCATAGTGTCTTTTGGCCCCCAAACCAATAAAAGTAAACTAAATTAAAATGCAGTAACCTTTGCTGAGGTTAAAAAATAGTTTTCCGGGTGAAATAATCTCCAATTTTAAAGGTATTTTGTTATGATTGTTTGGAAGTCCAATATGGTAGCATAGTAGATTCTGACGCATCGAGGGTTCTATGCTGTTGAAGTTCTGCTTACAGCAAGAGATGACGAAATCAGCAGTTTCATTATTCCTTCGTCAGATAGGTTCATGAAGTTTGTTTAGCCAGTAACGGGCAAGCGGACCCAGTGAGCCAGATTTCGAAAGCGGAATTTGAACAGGATGTTTTGTGCGAGTGACCAGTTGATCCCAGTTGAGCAGCATGTTTCGTATGTTGGTGTTGGAGTTGCTAAGATGAAGAGACAGGCTACATTCACTAGCGGATCCAGAGAGGGGCCATTCCGGCCATGGCTCCCCCGAAGTGCTTAAAAGGGTCTTTTGGCCCCCCGAAACCAACAGAAGTAAACTGAATGAAAATGCAATAACCTTTGCCGAGGTTAAAAAATATCGTCTGGATGAAAGTATCTCCAATTTTAAAGGTATTTTTATAATTGTTTGGAAGTCAATATGGTAGCATAGTACATTCTGACACGCATCGAGGGTTCTATGCTGCTCAAGTTCTGCTTACAGCAAGAGTTGACAAAATCGGATCTGCCAGTGTGTACACGTGCACGAACGTTGACGTGGTACAAGACGTTGAATGTGAACATGAACGTTTTGGTAAACAAGAACACAAATCCCGTAACTTAGAAGCGGTGGAGGTAGGCTGGGGACCCTACACAGGAAATTATGTTGTCATTAATTATTATTGTAAAAAATGGGTCCATTTGACAAATAGTGGAAGAAATCCGATGCTTTTAACCAAAAATAGTGGGAGAATGGGCACCCTCCAAATCCCTTCGACCCCTCCTCTGATGCAATTCCTAAGTACGCCACTGGGGGAGGGGGAGGGGGTGGGGGGGCTGATGCCGAAAACCGAAAGTTGGCCCCCCACCCCAAACCGGTGGGCTAGATCCGCCAGTGCGTTTGCTTATTTATACCCAGGTATGGCTCAGTTCTCAGCGGAAAAAAAAGATTCTTGCTATTGCGCTTTGCGTAAATGATGCACCATGCCAAGAACAAACAAGACATAAATATGAAGCCATGTTCCCCATTCTGAAACCATACTAAGAGCCTAAAAAAGCAATAGGAGGTCCTAACACAGTGGAGGCCCCCTTTCGGGAGCAGGAGGCCCCCTATCAATATTGCCCCCCCTGGAAGAATTTCGTGGCGACGCCACTGGCTCTTCTGCAAGCAGCTACATATTTAACACAAACTGAATGCAAACAAGAAAGCCCAGACTGGCATTAAGTAATGGGCATGAGATTGATAACTGATCAATTGTTAGAAACATGTTTGGTACATCACCTTCTCTGTGTAGTGTGCCTTAGTTTTTCAGTTAATTACGCACAGACGTTTTTATGTCCTGGTTTCGTAGCCACCCAAGCCCGTTAGAGCATGGCAGTGCAGTTGTTCGAGTGGCTTACTGTTACAGCTCAACAACCTACATGGGAACTTTAGCAGGTGACAAACGGAGCACTAGATGTTTTGCAAGTCATGACATTCTCTAGTACATTCGCCTACACGGTTGTGTTTTATTTTCTATTCTTCCTGCTTTTGGAGGAAAATTATCTACATTTCATGACAGTGACTGACGAGATTAGATCGTATCATCTTGGGATATATATGTGACGTGCAGACTAGGCAGCTAGAGTTTTGATCTAATCCCTAAGTACATTGTGTGTTGCAAGAACACGCACATGCATTGGTGCAACTATAAGAAGCTGCTGCGTCTTTCTGTACCTCGACTAGTTCAGTACAGATTGAGTAAGAATTGCAGACACGCCCCTGACCTTCGCAAAAGATAATTAAAACATTTCTGAAGGCACGCTATTAACACTACCGTATGTTTGCACTTCTGCACTTGTATTATAGTATTATTATTAGGATGATTATGATTATTATGATTCTTCTTGATTATATTCTTATTATTGCTATATATATATATATATATATATATATATATATATATATATATATATATATATATATATCATATATATATATATATATATATACACACACATATATATAATATATATATATATATATATATATATATATATATATATATATATATATCATGCATCTCACTGTAATATTTGAACGAAATTATATATTTGTCACGCACTCATCCAATTCCACCATTAGTAGACCGCGCAGAAGGGAGAACTTCAGTGACGAAATAGTGATAAATAATTACCACACTGGCAAATAAGGCTTTAGCGCCTGGCTTGCAGGCCAGTTCTGATTATGCTGGAAGGTCAAGGAAATCATGTTACCAAAATATTGGTGGTAACATTCCTTCATTTTTTTTTCTTCTCCCGGTGGATAATATCTCCGGAGTAACCAGAAGCCAGATTCCCCTACATAAAATTAGCATCATATCAAGCCAGCTAGTTGCTGCGGTGAGCCTAATTGATGACTCCCACACTGCAGCAGCGCCCAGGGTCCACCACTGCTGATATGTCCAGCGGATGGCATGGACCAGCCATGATGGACGGTGATGGACATTCGCGGCAACGCTCGACAAGCTTTCCCTGCCGTCGGTGGAGGGCGGTGTCGCTCCCACACACAGGCTTTCCTTTCACGCGAACTTGCCGGTTTGCGGCGGCCCCGCCCCTCACGCGAGCAGCTGGTCGTGTAGACGCCACGCCGTAGCGGTAGGCCGTGGGAACGGTGCGACTATGACCAGTCTGTCTCCTGTGCACGCCTCAGCATGGGAGTAGAAACCAAAAAGGGCAGGCATGAAAGGTTCGATGCCCATATCTGTCAATTTTCGCACGAGGCCAATGGGTATTAGCTGGAACGAATGGCTTCCTCACACCCGTTTTCCACACCAATCATATCCTGTTTACTGTACTCATGAGCCTCAGATCAACTTGTGGTGATAGGTATCGACGAGTAAAGATCTTGGCAGGTGCCATAACGGTTCCCATGGTCGCAATGAGATTCTCTATCATGACGTTTATCCAATAGATTACCCGCTGAGTTCAAGGGAGACGCTGGCAGATGTAGCATCCCACCGGACATTCATATAATGGACAGCATCCGATGTAGTTTTGAACTGTTAGCCATGTTCACGAATAATTGCGCTGGAGGACAACTTTGTTCAAACACGTTTGAAATAAAAGATGCAGTTAATTTCGGATTTGCAGCATCGGATGGAGCTAGGTCTGATATTCCAATGCTCGGCAGCGGATACCTACCTTGACAAGGAAGGTCCGAGCGGCACATGCCAGTATCTGGTAAGTTCACCTACCGGCAATCACTGAGCACACCTCACACCCGCCGTCCTGTCTTGTCAAGTTCCGGTGGTTTCTAGATCTTGCGGGATGCGGTTGGACAACACCACGGTTTTCCCAAATAACTTGGCGACGCAGACGTGTGATGGTAACACCGAAAAATGTTCAATGTCTCTCCAAAAGCGCTACTAAAATAGTCATCAATCTGTACTGTACTGTACTGTAGACAGGCGCAAATTATTCCATACAATCAACCCGCCTTGTAACATATCCAGATTACTGTCATAAATCAACTATGGCTGTTTTTTAAGTGTTCCACCAAAGATGTTCCGAAAGGTTTCCTGAAAACTGTTATTGGTCGTGTCCACGAATGTGATTTGAATTCCGGCCAGCCCTTTTCATGGCATAATTTGCGTACTGTTTGCTGATACACTATACTTTAATCACTGTTTTATAAACTTCAAGCTTACACATGAACGCATGGGTTCTGCGTACAATCTGCTGGTTAACGTCAACATAATACGTACATGTGCGGTTGCGACCGGTCGGCAGGTTTTATACCGAAACGTCCCGATGTTTGATTCTGTGGCTGCGGGATGTCTGGCGCCCTTGAAGCACAACACCGCCACTACCTAAATCATTTCACCGATTGGTTCCTGCGTTCAGTGACACAATGTCCGGCTTCTGAATGTAGTCTATGTTCACAGGCGTGTTCTTCCACGTGGTCGGGGAGGGCACCGTGAAGGTCAGCGACAATCAGCATCAGCGGCACGTCGACAAAGAGAACTACATCGATTTCAAGATGCGACTGCTGGGCGAGGCGGGTAAGAGCAGCTCAGATCAGCCGTGACCGAACCCGCTGACAGCGTGATGCAGAGATCACTGTTAGCCGCTGCATCAGTCCGCCCGACAGCACACTGGTGGTGGCGGTGACAGGTGTGCGTCCGAAGCGTCCGCCCGCCGCGTGCGTCACCTCCTGTCCCAGATCTACGCCGCGGCACCCGCCTGGCACAAGTTGCGCAACACTGCTGACCAACCGGAGTGGCCAGAGACAAAGCGACTTTTGGAGAGGGGAGGGGTGACCCACTGCCCTCCTGACCCGGTCGACGGAGTTTGTCAACAGGCCGGGCGCGGGGAACTGGCGGACCGCACCACCACTGGTCGGGGAACTGGCGGACCGCACCACCACTGGTCGGGGAACTGGCGGACCGCACCACCACTGGTCGGGGAACTGGCGGACCGCACCACCACTGGTCGGGGAACTGGCGGACCGCACCACCACTGGTCGGGGAACTGGCGGACCGCACCACCACTGGTCGGGGAACTGGCGGACCGCACCACCACTGGTCGGGGAACTGGCGGACCGCACCACCACTGGTCGGGGAACTGGCGGACCGCACCACCACTGGTCGGGGAACTGGCGGACCGCACCACCACTGGTCGGGGAACTGGCGGACCGCACCACCACTGGTCCCTTTCCTCCGCCAACGCGAAAATTGGGGGATACCTCCCCAGTGACTTGGACAATCATTACACTGGTCGTTCGACAATTTTGGATGGAATAATTTTATCTGAAACACATTCATCCCAAGATGGTCAATATTCCGACCACGTTCAACCTTTGGATACTATTATCCCCCCATAAAACGACAGTTACGACGTAGTGATGATACGCGGCATTCACGTACTATGGTTGATTTGTGATCCACGTTCGCCGCATTTGTGGCTTGTCCACGTTCTAAGCGCAATATAATGGTTCAAAATGTTTCTGTGCCATAATGCGCATGCAGTGCTCTCCAATCCCTTAAAACATCACTATTGTCCTGCATCTATCTAAAATCGTTCATATAACATGACATTTTTTACACACGCGGCGCATTTCGTCAGGGCTGGCGCTGGGTACGAAAAAAATAGGTGAACAACATACAATGAGTACTTCCGCTTGCATAATATGTAGCCTCAAATAACGTTTACTCCTCAACCAGTGGGTTTATTTATCGGCAGAAACTAGATTATGTAGACTATCCAATTTGGCACCTGGCATTAATCTAACGTAATGTATGGAAGAACCTCCATCGACCCCGAGAGAGAAGCACTGGTCAAGCTCGTGAACCGGCATATCATCCCGTGCGCCACAAAAGGTTGAAAACGACGCTGAATTGGCTCTCACCACTACCTCCAGACAAGTTCTCGGTGACGCCCTCTAAGTCGGTCCCTCCTAGCCGTCAAACAAACGCTTTGAAATGTCCCTAGATCATCGGTGGTTTCCCTGGATCCACGAATTCCTCTCCTCGCACTCCACTTTAGCACAATTTCCTGGCGACACTCCGGAACAAGCACCTTCACCACCCATAAATACTCCCCTATGACACCTATGAATCAGCACCTCATCCTTCCAGACACAAAGTACTGGACACAGCCCTGAGTCGGCACTTCCATCAGACTGTCGAGACAAGATGATGATCCCTGATGATGCCAATTAATTGGTCCTTAATCGTCAACTTCATCAACGAACCCCCGCCCCCACGCCATCCCACCCGAGGAATTCCCGGTGTCGTCACTGAATTAGCACACCCGACCCTTGCTCAGGCGCGCACGGCTGGCGCCAGTTGCCGTCAGCTGGCTACAGTGCTGACATCAGAAAGTCTGATCCCACCCATCCGGCCTTCCGACTCACTGAACATACATATCCTCGAGCAATGCAGCGAGGGCTACCAGGAAATTGACAGCCTCATTTTGTTCTAAAGTGAACTCGACGTACTTTACATCCCACGCACGCACGCATGCATAGTAGTTCCCGAACAGTCATCCGTATCTAAGACCGCATGCTTCACCTGCACAGTCCAGCTAAGTTGTTTCAATTGTTGTCTTTTTTACTGGACACTAAATCAAGTGTGCACATTTTGGTTTCCTTGGCACCAAATCGGACATACTTCAGTTGGGTTTTGGTTGCATTATGCTTGTTTATTTAACTAAATTCTGATTAAAGCTGAATTGAAATCGTTGGACTTTGACACTCCCCTCCCACTCCAGGGGGAGTGTAAATATCAGGTTATAAACGTGGCGTGACCTCAGCTGACCGGCGCGATGTGTTCGCCGGCAGGTGACCACGCTCCCGTCGTGCTCTCGGGAGGCATCCACAGCTTCCCGTTCAAGCTGGGCCTGCCGCTGGGGGTGCCGTCCACCTTCCTCGGCAAGCACGGCTGGGTGCAGTACTTCTGCCGGGCGGCCATCAAGGAGGACACCGGTCTCGTGCACAAGAACCAGCAGGTCTTCATCGTCATGAACCCCATAGACCTGAACGTGGAGCCATCGGTGCTGGCCGTGAGTAGCGACCGACTGATCGGGAATCGGGATCGAGAAATTCAGCGGGAAATTCAACAGCTGGCCTTTGGTTATTATTGTTGTATGATATCCGCAAGTTACTGGGTGGAGGGGCTCCCCCTTTGGTTATTCCGCCATAACAGTCAAACCAATTAAGACAGCAGCTTTCAGCACCTTCAGTACCTTCAAATGAATACCTACGGTATATTGTGTTAAAAAAAGAACTCAAGATCATCTTAGGTCATGATCTAATTACTTCATAAAATCGTTCGTAGGTGTTGTTCTTAACGTCGCAAATGGTTGCTTGTTGCTATGAGATGTACTCGGGCCAATGCTATGGCTGCCGTTGAAGGACACCAGTTCATCCGACTTGCACCATTACGTTTCGCAACGTAGATATGCTCAAAACGCAGCGAATTGTGAAGCAGCAGCGACGTCCGAAACCAGGCGCGCTCTACGATAGGAATGCAGGCGACACGGGCGATCACCGAGCATCGGAAGCTTCTCTTCTGGGCTGAATACATTGCCTGAGTAGTACATGTTGGACCGAATGGTGGAAACAGAAAGCTGGGTGTGTCGGGCTGGGCGTGTACGTGCTATCTGCGTGGTGCATCACTGAGGCGGGTGGAGACGCACTACGCCTCGCTTTAATGACCGGGGATATGCGGAGTGGGCGAGGAGGTTAGACCACGGACAGGCCCATCCCGCCGACGGCCATTAGCCGTGTTAGCAGGCCTCAGTTTCTGACCAGTAGTCACCGCCACGGGCCGTGGAGCAGGGCTCAGTGCCTGACCAGTAGTCACCGCCACTGGCCGAGGAGCTCGGCAGCGCCTTTGACCACCGGTACCTCAGAACGTGGAGAACGTCCCCCATATCGTGGTCATCGTCACGATTTCCTCAGCTGGTTCACTAGCCGACAGACTCAGCGGTTACTTCAGCAGCTGGTTCGGCAGCTGACTCAGCAACTGGTTCGGTAGCTGGATCGACGATTGGGTCGGCAGCTGGGTTGGCAGCTTGAACGGAAGCCGCTACGGCAGCTAGTTCAGCGGTTGGTTCAACAGCTGGTTGCAGCTGGTTCAGTAGCCGGTTCGGCGGCTGGTTCAGCAGCTGGCTCGGCATGCCCCGACTGACCGTGGCGCGAGTGTTTTGTCGCGCCAGCCCGCCGTCTGCTAGCGGCGGCGCCACCCTGCCACAGACGCCCAATAAGGCTCGACCAAGGTCCAGCTGGACCGCGTGCACTGACTGGGCCAGCCGACCGGTGTCTGGGCGGACTGGCCGGGTGTCTGGGCGGCTACACCGCAATACTGCCACTGGACCAGCCGAACGGTGTCTGGGCGGACTGGCCAGGTGTCTGGGCGGCTACACCGCAATACTGCCACTGGACCAGCCGAACGGTGTCTGGGCTGACTGGTCAGGTGCACTGGGCGGTTACACCACAATACTGCTACTCCATATACTGCTGACGACACAACTGCTCCAACCCTACTGCTACGCGACATTACTGCTACGGATCTTACTGCTCTCGTCGTCACTCCTACGCAACATTACTGCTACACGACATTGCCGTTACATACTCCCCCGTTACGGATATTACTTCTACACATTACTGTGGGTGAACTAACTCCATAATTTCTTCACCAATTGAATATTGAGAATATGTCATGACGTAATACTTATTGGGCTGTCCACGGTGCTCGTTGGAGCCTCAAAGTATTTATATAGAATCAATATTTTCGTCCCAACATGCGTCTAGTGTCGCTCTACTCAACGTATTACATGACACTCGTAGCACGACCTCAGTCTCGTATGTGGTATTCTACGCGAATTACGTGAACACCGTCCACACCAGTATTTTCTGGATGTTCGCAGGGGAGTTTTATGTGGACACTGTTTTCTACAGAAGTCTTAGAACCAGGGATGCGAGCCGGAGCCGGAGCCGGAGCCGGAGCCGCCGGAGCCGGAACATTTGCCCGGAGCCAGAGCCGGAGCCGGAGCCGCCGGGACATTTACTGGACCGGAGTCGGAGCCGGAGCCGTCAAAAGGGCGGCCCGACTCCGAAAGAGGTGTAAATTAAACAAAATTAGCAAACGTGAAATGAACACATTATACCTAGTATGGTATGGTATGGTATGAAAACGCATTTTTAAACGCCAAAATGTTTAAATACGAGTAACATGTAAAAATTTCAAATAATGGTAGAATAACCAATAACCATATTCTAGCCTCAGTAGGCAAGCAATAGTTCCATGTTTTGTTTAGTTAAGTTCATTGTTTCCATCATCAACGGGTTGTTGTACCTTATTAGAGATGAGGTCAAACATTACAATTTACAACAATGGTGTTCCTTGGACCGTTCACGGGATGGGGAGTGTTGTTGATTCGAGTCTCCCCTCTTCTGATTGCCCCAATACGGCACGAAGCGAGCGTCAGTTTACGAGGGCCAGTTTCCGATGCAAGATAGATACAGGGTTTATAGGGAAAGTTGCTTATAATTGTCTGAAGTTTGCGCCCTGAGTGGTCGCGGCTAACTTTTTAACATCCCCCTAGCTCTTACTTAATGGATCGATCACGTTTGGGATGTACGGAGCCGGAGCCGGAGCCGGAGTCGCCGGAACCGGTACATTTTCCCGGAGCCGGAGCCGGAGCCGGAGCCGCCGGGACATTTTACTCGGAGCCGGAGTCGGAGTCGGAGCCGGATACTTCCCGGAGCCGGAGTCGGAGCCGGAGCCGTCCAAAATTTTCCCGGCTCCGCATCCTGCTTAGAACACTAGCTTTCCCTCAAATTCAGGCATGCTGGCAGGTTCACTGAAGCCACAGATAGAACTTCGTAGATAATATAGCACGGCGGCGTTGACCAGCTGCACGACCATTGCACGATGACGGCCATTCCTGGCATGCCGCAAGTGATAGGGACGTTAATTGTTTCCTCTAAAAAATATGCGGTATGTTGAAATATTTCCAAAAGACATTACACGACCACGTTTACATTGTTCAGTGAGAACGTAAAAAACGTTATCATAAGTCCAAGTGGGAAGCTAATAAAATTGAGACAGTTGCATGTGATCTTTTTTCTTCGATATTCATATGACTGCATCTCTTTGCACATTGTTATTGAGTCACTATATTCAGCCGACCTTGCCATGTCTGTGGTGTGTCGAAACCTCGTCACTCTGCACCATTCAGACATTCCTGCGCGGTGCCCGGTTTTCCTGACGACGTGGGCGGACAATGGCGGCGTCCCAGTTGGGTTTTTGTATCGCGGTGACGTCGTGGGGCCGTGGCCGCCCGGCCGAGTGACGGCTGCATCTCTGTGGCTGACTGGTGCCTGCCCGATGGCCGGTGTCTTTGTGTCGCGGTGACGTCGTTGGGGCGTTGGCCGCCGGGCGAGTGACGGCTGCATCTCTGTGGCTGACTGGTGCCTGCCCGATGCCGGTGTCTTTGTGTCGCGGTGACGTCGTGGGGCCGTGGCCGCCCGGCCGAGTGACGGCTGCATCTCTGTGGCTCACTGGTGCCTGCCCGATGGCCGGTGTCTTTTTTTTGGGGGGGGGTGGTGGGGGGGGGGCCGCCCGGCCGAGTGACGGCTGCATCTCTGTGGCTCACTGGTGCCTGCCCGATGGCCGGTGTCTTTGTGTCGCGGTGACGTCGTGGGGCCGTGGCCGCCCGGCCGAGTGACGGCTGCATCTCTGTGGCTCACTGGTGCCTGCCCGATGGCCGGTGTCTTTGTGTCGCGGTGACGTCGTGGGGCCGTGGCCGCCCGGCCGAGTGACGGCTGCATCTCTGTGGCTCACTGGTGCCTGCCCGATGGCCGGTGTCGCTCCGCAGGTGGTGGGCCATGCAGGCGGTCACATCCAGACTGGCCTTTGCAGGCACATAGTAAAGCCCACGTGTCGCCATTGGCCGGCTGCGGTGGGCGGGGAGAGCGCGAGACAGTTGTCGGTCGTGCCGCTGGCCTGACCTCGGTTCAATGTTGTACATCGTACGGCAGGGTGGAGCGAACAAAACGTTTTAAAATGCAAGGTGCAGCTGTTTAAAGCTGGTCCCATGCCTTTAAAGGACTACATGCAAAATGTATAGCGGCGCGCGGCGCCAGCCGACGGCGGCCGGGACTTAACGCTAGGCGGTACCTAACACCAGCCGACGGCGGCGGGTACATATCACCAGCCGACGGCGGCTGGTACCTAACACCAGCCGACGGCGGCCGGTACATATCACCAGCCGACGGCGGCTGGTACATATCACCAGCCGACGGCGGCTGGTACATATCACCAGCCGACGGCGGCTGGTACATATCACCAGCCGACGGCGGCGGGTACCTAACACCAGC
This sequence comes from Ashinkailepas kermadecensis, assembly GCA_034440615.1. Classification (NCBI taxonomy): domain Eukaryota; kingdom Metazoa; phylum Arthropoda; class Thecostraca; family Neolepadidae; genus Ashinkailepas; species Ashinkailepas kermadecensis. The sequence goes on along the minus strand of JAOTOM010004641.1, from coordinate 296,511 downwards.
CGACGGCGGCCGGGTACCTAACACCAGCCGACGGCGGCGGGTACTTAACGCCAGCCGCGGCGGCGGGTACCTAACACCAGCCGACGGCGGCGGGTACATATCACCAGCCGACGGCGGCTGGTACCTAACACCAGCCGACGGCGGCGGGTACCTAACACCAGCCGACGGCGGCGGGTACATATCACCAGCCGACGGCGGCTGGTACCTAACACCAGCCGACGGCGGCGGGTACATATCACCAGCCGACGGCGGCGGGTACATATCACCAGCCGACGGCGGCGGGTACCTAACACCAGCCGACGGCGGCCGGTACCTATCACCAGCCGACGGCGGCGGGTACCTATCACCAGCCGACGGCGGCTGGTACCTAACACCAGCCGACGGCGGCGGGTACATATCACCAGCCGACGGCGGCCGGTATCTAACACCAGCCGACGGCGGCGGGTACCTAACACCAGCCGACGGCGGCGGGTACATATCACCAGCCGACGGCGGCCGGTACCTAACACCAGCCGACGGCGGCTGGTACATATCACCAGCCGACGGCGGCCGGTACCTAACACCAGCCGACGGCGGCGGGTACATATCACCAGCCGACGGCGGCGGGTACCTAACACCAGCCGACGGCGGCCGGTACCTAACACCAGCCGACGGCGGCGGGTACATATCACCAGCCGACGGCGGCTGGTACCTAACACCAGCCGACGGCGGCGGGTACATATCACCAGCCGACGGCGGCCGGTACCTAACACCAGCCGACGGCGGCGGGTACCTAACACCAGCCGACGGCGGCGGGTACCTATCACCAGCCGACGGCGGCGGGTACCTAACACCAGCCGACGGCGGCGGGTACCTAACACCAGCCGACGGCGGCTGGTACCTAACACCAGCCGTCGGGATGAGATCCATAGACGGGATGAGATCCATAGACGGGATGAGATCGCATGCCATCTGCACTGGCTTTATAGATGCTAATTTTTGGACGTACTGACTTTATTAACGCACGCACATCCTCCATCCCTGTCAGAAGTTCTGCAGACAAGAAGTTCTTGCAGATGTTTCTTTTCGTTCCCGCCTTTACTTGCTTTCTATCTTATATGGTTGGTTTTGCACGCAATCATTTCAGGATCTTTAGAAGTGCTCCTATGCTCCTCTCAACACAGGGTGGTGCGTCCATACCTGGCTGCTATGAGGATGATTACAACTTCGGCACCTCATCATTTGCAAAAACCCCGTGATAACGCTAATCATCCATGCCATTATGGTTTTCGAAATGGTCGGTGATTACTATACATTACAGGCCGCAATAGTTCAGTACTCCCTTGTTTGCCAACCATAAGACCACCTTCGCACAATGGTCTCATAAGACAGCCTGCGGTGCCGTGGACAGGACTGATCAGACATTAGCTGAACAACGAACATAATTAGCGAACTGTGGATGCCAATCCCCCTGGAACGTGACATACCGTGACGAATTGGAAGCAGTCGTAAGGAGGTGAACAGTACGCTGCAGCTTTCTGCTAGCCGTAGTGTCGTGTGATGGAGAACCGCATAGTCATGTGGAACACGATGCCGGACATGACGTTACCTGACATCCGACAGCAGGATAGCACAACTATGCACCTCACACCACATCGACGTCTGTCAATGCATGTGATCATTGTTTCAGGAGCCATTCCACTGTGAGGTGGAGCACAAGCTCGGTCTGACGTGCATGACCTCTGGTGTGGTCACGTGTCGGGTCAAACTGGACCGCGGTGGCTACGTTCCCGGGGAGAACATCGGGGTGTGGGCGCACATCAGCAACCAGAGCAAGGTCACTATCAAGAGAACCTCCGCCTGCCTTGTCGAGGTGAGAGGATGGTATGGAGGTCCTTCGAAAATAAGGTGACCGAAATCCAAGGAGTTTCGGATAAGTGGGAGAGGGGCCCTCGGTAGGAAGGTCTTCGGATGTTCGCCCCCTGGACCAAATCCTGGCTACGCCACTGGGTCTTTGTACCCACATTTGGAACGGTACGTCACGGCACAGAGACATGGCGAACTTCAGCATAGCACGTGCACGTGGTGAGGACTGAGGGCCGCAGCGACGGGTGTGCACGTGGTGAGGACCGTAGCGACAGACGTGCACGTGGCGAGGACCGCAGCGACGGATGTGCACGTGGCGAGGGCCGCCGGTGGGTTGAATGGACTACGATATGGTGCAATATATACCTGAGCAGATCCAATAATAAATCCAATTTTATTCCATCATATCTTATCACAGGCAATTTGACGGGAGGAACCCCGATCACCGCACATCTTCTTCACTGGAAATACTGTGCTGTCGAAGAACATCACCATATAGAAGTGCGATTCATGTCGGAACGTATCTGCGAATGTCTAAGCCCTGGCTCGCGCCATTCTTTCGTGATCGCAGATATAGGGAGAATCTGTTGTCAGAGGCCAGGCTAACCTTACAGGAAAAATATTTTGGGAAATTTTAAACCCTGGCTCGCGCCATTCTTTCGTGATCGCAGATATTCTCCAGGAGTGGGGGAGTAGAATCTGTCTGTCAGCGAGGCGCAGGCTAACCTTACAGGACGAAACGGTGACAGCCCCGATCACCTTTCTCCAATGTTCCTAGGTCCCTTGTGGTCTGAATGATGCGTCGCTTCACTGGAGACCAGCAATGATGCGTCGCTTCACTGCACTTCACCTCACTGTGGACCGGCAATCACTGTGCCGTTGAAAACTTTCCCCGTGCTGTAACTCGCGTGAAGAAGTGCTATTGCCGTTTTATTTCATATGCTCAGCTGTTTCTTGGTGCATACAAATTACGACATGAAGCACGTGATCAGCAGATTTCAAGTGTCGAATACATGAGAACCTAGGTTGATTTAACGCTTGTGTATCCTCCCCCGTATAGAACCACTTGTTCACATAGAGCGTGAGGTGCCACGAAAGCGGATGTCGTCTTTTGTGAGTGGTGGTGATTTTTGTCCAGGCTTGCAATATAGATTTCGTTGACTGTAAGCCACGGTCTCTTGCGGTGCAACGTGCCCTTAGGGGAGCTGCGACATTCACGAGCGTGGACAGCTCTGCTATCATTTCTGAATTACTCAGATCGGTATTTACGAGATCAAATTGTTTTAGAAGCAGGATGAGGAAAAGCTATTACACAAGCTATATATATATATATATATATATATATATATATATATATATATATATATATATACACGCTAATACAGAAGTCGATGTGCTTTCAGAGCATGCCGACCTAAGCAGTGGCTGTTTATCGACTGACGTTGCAGTCGTGGTCCCAACCGAGGAATGTTCGTGACCTCCACTGGCAGCCTGAGGGTGTTGGTAGTCGAGCTGGGAGTGTGATTACCGTGTGGGAGATCCACTCGTCCGGCCGTGATTGATGACCGCAGCGGCGTCAGTCAGGGTCACCCACACAGCCGGCGTTCGCACACGGAGAAAGTGACGCAGCCGCAGCCGCGCCGGACACACCAGACGCTTGGTGCGACGAGACGACAAAGGCGTGCGGTCTCCGACTTCTATTATACCTTGGCGGCGCGTCGAGTGCACATGGGCGTGCCGTGTGATGGTGTCTGTGTGAGAGTGATCGGCGGCTGTGTGTCGGAGGGGGGGGAGTGCGTGCTTCAACCGTATGGAGAGTGCACGTGCGGAGATCACATTCCGTTCCCCCACTGTTCTTATGCTGCCGGTGAGGTTTGGACGCGGTGCGTATTTGAGACATGCTGTCTGCGGCCAGGAGACTATGGATTCCACTCGTTTACATTAATATCAGAGTGACGCTCCCCAAACGTTTGCTGCATTTCACACTTTAAGTATACGCACATCTCCTGTGGTCTGCCTTGATCCATGCATCGGAAAATCAGTCAGGTTTATCGTGGTAATTCCCATGAGACATGATTCCTACAAGCTGGTTTAATTGCAATAGTGGACCCACAGCTCGGCATCTGTGCCTGATTTCATCTTCAATTATTTCCGATTTCAGCTTTAGCAAGATGGGCGGTATTATGACAAATGAATTCGATATGCCCTAAAGTTCCGATAACTAACTAACCAATGCAGCTTCGGTGACACTGCTTAATGCAATGAATCATGTACCTGGTAGGTACCGTGAAATAAGCTGTCAGTACCCACAATTTCCAACATTGATCCATCACCTTCGTCGTCGTTGTGTGCAGGAAGTTATTTACATGATCTTATGTCAGGTACGATAACTTATAGCTAAGCGAAATATGCTTCACGAAACCAGTCAGGAGATATCCATATTCCGATGCAAGCGTTGTCGGATATCCACATGCGCCCTGTCATCTTCGTAGGATTGTACTCGCAAGACCTGATTCCACGTGGCCGATTTTCACTCATCGGAGAAGCATTCGGGGCAGAACCTGGGGCGTAGTTCATTGTCACGTTGATGTGTGTCATTCCACAAATGCAGTTATTGCATAATGTATGTGTTGAAAATGTAAAAGCAAGAGGTTTTTGTCGGGATGCTCCTGATGGTATGTGTGACGAAGATAGTCTTGAAGATGCGTGGGCTCCAACCCGAGGACCGGTCGAGTCATTTCACCACTGGTTCACACATGCAACGAAGTTGCCAATCTAGTTTTCGGGAGGTGAAATAAACAGCGCAGCATATTCCATCCATCTTTTGAGGTTCAAAACAGTTCATCTCTCTTTTGAGGTTCAAAACAGTCAGCAACACATTGCCAAACTGTATCCGGCTGTCTTCACAGACGATCCACTACCTCTCGCGCAGCAAGATCGTCAACACGGAGGAGCGAGAGCTGTCGCGCGTGTCACGCGGAAAGATCCGCGCCGGCGACACAGACGACTGGAAGAATGAGCAGCTGGCCGTGCCGCCGCTGCCACCATCCAATCTGCGCGGCTGCCATCTCATCAAGATCCAGTACGACGTCTACGTGAGTCCAAACATGAGTCCACAGACGTAGTAGCTCTTGCTTGCTCTGATAAGCAGTTTGTTTAAAGTTTTGCATTACCAGTTGCTTTGTTGAAGCATGTAGCCTGCTTTTGCTTATGCATTTCCTATTCGTTGTAAGAGTACTTGGCACGAACAAGGACACCATATTTGGTGGGCTGAAGGGGACAGGGGTGGGGATATGCTTAGCATTCTTGTGACCAGTATCCAAGTGAGGAAGAACTTACGAATAATAAGACCAAATGCCGATATGTTGACCATTCCACTCCGAAAGTCAACAATCGACAAGTTGTTTTGCAATTAAATTGAATTGCAGTGTGCAATTCAATTGAAATGAGCTGAAAAGGCTGACAAACAACGCTGTAGATGCACGAGTATCGAGTAGATCAGCGCAGCAATGCGCAACGCATCCCTGACAGCAGCCAACCTAGAACGGCTTCTTGTTTATTTATCGATATATTGCGAGAATATGCTGGGGTGCGGCGTGCGGGCCATGCGATAACTATTCATATGCACACGTTTTGCAAGGACGCGTCACAGTAGCCTCGCCTTCGACTCGGTTATCATGAAGCCACACTCACGTATAAAAACAACGGCCCTTTCACGAGGGCGGAGCCTTCAGACTAGCGGATGTGACATCCATGTCATTGACCGAACTTCACAATCGGAAGTAACAAGGTCCCGACAGGCGGCGCTGCCTCTAATCGTACCCCTAGCCAGATCCGTGCCCTGACGTCTCGACATTGTCAACCCACACCTGCCGAGTAGAGACGAGCGCACCGCACGCGACACTCGAACTCCGAGTCAACCGCCCGAGTAGGGACAAGAGCACCACATGCGACACTCGAGCTCCGATAGTCCGCCGGCCGAGTAGAGACGAGCGCACCGCACGCGACACTTGAGCTCCGAGTCCGCCGGCCGAGTAGAGAGGAGCGCACCGCATGCGACACTCGAGCTCCGAGTCGGTGAGCCACGGCCACCACAACCGGCCGTCTCCCACCTGCCGAGTAGAGAGGAGCGCACCGCATGCGACACTCGAGCTCCGAGTCGGTGAGCCACGGCCACCACAACCGGCCGTCTCCCGCGGCACGGCACCGGCCCGCCTCAGTCGTGGCTGATAGCAGCCGACACACATGCTCAGTGGGTGCGCGGCCGCTGCGGCTGCGCGTGTACCTTCATGTTCTCCGGCGGCGGCTGAGAACAACAGCACGCCCGCTGTGGTCACCGCGGCGGACAGTGAAGGTTATAGAAGAAGGCATAGAAAGGCAGAAACAAAAAACACCATCCCTCCATGGGATTGAACCTGAGATCCCGGAGTACAAATCAGCCATATCACCTCCTTGCCATCCGCGGGACGGGTTGCAATTACTGGTTGCGGTGCAATTTGCTTTGCAAACTGCCCGAGCGCGGGAATGCCATCGCAACCACGCTTTTAAATGCAAGATACAGGGTACTTTAGGAGAAATACTGTAATCAAGGATGGTAGGTATCGAACTTAAAAGATCTGACCTGGTTCTGAGTGAGAAAATTAAAACTTGAGATGCTGTACTACCATGTGCTTCTTGAAGCATATTGCGCCTCGTAATGGACTTCATAAGTAATACTGGGAAACATTGATATAAATCAAATTAAACAAATCATGATAGCACAAGCAAAAGATGGCGAAATTTTAGCTTCCTCGCAAACTATTATCAATGCATTATCGGCGGCATATAAAATTATTTGGGCCAAATGGAGCCTGCCGGGAGCCGAGATAAGCCAATCGATTCGTGCGAACCTGATACATTACATAAACTGCGGAGTGAGTGCGAGGTAGCTAGGTGGTGAACTCCACCCACGCCATCACTATGCCAATATCTCACTGATGCCCACTTGTGTCAGCAGTTCATCATCAAGCCCGATAACCTGGAGAAGGAGATGCGACTGCAGATGCCGGTGACCATCGCCTCCTACCCGTACCGCAACTCGGACGGCACTCTCAAGAAGAAGCGCGGCGCTCACTACCCAACCACGCTTCCCACCCTGAGGCCCGGACTGGAAAAGTCGGCTGCCTAGTGGTGCCATCTGCACGTCGTGACGCGACTGACCAGCTCTGCCATGCAGTGCTGTACCGGATATGAAAGGCTAATATGTGATTGTTAAGTATTTTTAACATTGTGGACTGCCTCTGCCTAATTTTGCTCATTAATGTTTTTAGCTGTGTGCAGAATCGCTACTGTTGGGTTGTGTGAAGTTCGAACACGGAGAGAGAATCCACCATCCATCGCTGGACACCAAACGTAGCCGGCAGTTTGCACAATTACCGAAATACCGGAACTTTATTCCCTTCCATCGATGGAAAGTTGTTCAAGATAATTTCAGAGGTGAAAAGGAGGATCGGAAACTAGCGATAGATAATGAATTTGATAGTTGGTACGAAATCAAATGTTTCAGATTAGGAATTTCCTCCTAAGGACATTCGTGACTTAGAATAAATTTTAAGGAATTATAAATATTTTTTCCTGAAAAAAAATTCCTGGTTACAGCTGGATGTCAAGCACCTTCAAATTGATCCTTATTGCATACTAAGATTGTCGTCAATCCAGTAAGCTTAAAAGTTTGTCTTCTGATGATCTCACGGCCTCGAACAGGGGCGTGTTTATGACCTGCCAAAGTGCAATGTAAAGTTGGTGTTAAGGCTATGAGTTAGTACTGAAGCTCCAGCGCCAGTACCACGTTCTCCCTCACGACGCCATCATTATAGCTGCATTGTGAGTCTAACTCGACCTAAGGAGCATGAAATGACGCAACGTGTGCTGGAGTCCAGAAATGACGAGCTTTGCTCCTGTTCTCAGTTTTTCTTTCCAAACTCCGGCAAATTTCCAGCGCTTCAAGTGACATGTGCAGATCGGATAAGTAGTGGAGGGTTCGTCACGCTTTGCTATGCCACGTGATGAGGCTTGCGTCACTTTTCATCATACTTTATGACCGACGAACGGAAGCCGAGGACGACGAGTCCGTCATGGTGCAGTATTACATCCGACGCCTCTGAGCTCAACTGTTCAATTGTTCGTGAGAAATTCCTCAGCTATGGGTCTGTGCGTGTGTGTAGGGCAGACATCTGCTTACATGTGACTGAGTGAAACAGAATGGGCGATTTCGAGTGATGCTTAGTGCCGTGGTGCGGTGAGTGACGCGCGATGATTGTGGCAATCCAACACTCAACACTGGAACAATGGGCTACCTGGATGCTGGGCTTCACGCCACGTATTGTTGGTGCATCTGTCGCTGCAGCTGGACAGCCTGCCGCTGTTCTTCCGTGGTTCACAGTTCCTCTGCAGTGCCTGTGCTTAAGCATGAGAACAAAGGTGGCTTTCAATAGCAGCACCATGCAGTGTTGAACAGCGTTGGCGAGGCGCAGTGGTACGTGGGCAGTGGTTGTATATGCAGGTTTTCTTCTCGGAATGCAGTTTTGCGCCGATATGAGGAGTGTGTGAATGAAGCATGCCCCTCTTATTCTATTAATCATGGGAGGGTACTGGACGCCCCGCCACTTGGTATTCGGCCAGCTTAATGGCATGTTGACTAAGCATTCACAGTATGGTCGGGTGTCAGCTTAGTGACAATATAATTGTGCAAGAAGGGCCAAATGCGGGTCCCGTGACACGTGCTCCGGGTGATTAGGATAGTGCGCTCACAAGTGTCGTATGGGAAATGCTGGCGGCACGGGTGAGGCCGTTGTCATATTCCTGCACACAGTGGCTTGCTGGTGATGGTGTTCATGTTCATAACGTGTACGAATCAAGGTGAAGGCTGGAAGAGGACCGGCAGGCGCAGACATTGGCGGAAACCCAGCCAGCGACCGGTTCTAACCTCCTCGCGCCAGGCTGGGCAGCAAATATACGCAATGAACTGACTCCTCTTCTCCGTTTGAACTCGTGCATGATGAGTGGTTCACTGAAAGTGTGCCAAAGCGGATCCATGGAGCCCGTACGATACAAGATGGAATTTAAATTATTCTATTAAGAGCAGCATAAACACAACATCGGCATGATGTACTTCACTGCTTGCATGAGAACAATACTTGGAATGTTCACTTTCGTAGTACTTCTTACCGAATGTTTTCTCGTCCTCACTCCCGTAGCGTCTCTTGTGTGCTATCCCTTCACTTCCGTTGTAAATTCTGTAATATAGCTTCTTGTCTTCATATCGCGTCGGATCGTGGTGTACCCTGTCAGCAGACTTGTGCTCGACTCGAGTTGAATCAAGAATCGACTCATGAATCAATCATTTTTTGATGAGTCGAGAGTTGAATCGATTCTTTTCCACAAAACATATTTTGAGTCGTGAGTTGAATCACATCTTTCTATAAAAAAATGAGTTGAATCATGAATCAATCATTTGAATCACAATGAGTCATTTGAGTCTTGTAACTCAAATGCATGTTATGAACAAATAATATGAAGCATGTACGTGTGAATATTATGTCATGACACAAAGTAGGGAGTAAAAACATAGCATAATTATTCATGCTTAGCAATACAATTGTCAACTTCTAATCTGCCAGTGAGTAAAGAATGGAGGGTAGGTACCAGTACTGAAGTTATTTACCAAAAACCAATTACAATAAATACACATAATTATTCATGTTAAGCTTGGTATCCACAATCAGTATCATGCACGAGTCAATCCTAGTGGTTGGTTATTGGTTTTACGACACGTCGACCGTTGAGTCATATAGCGTCGCCAATCTCTCACGCCGATTGGTCGCGGGCGAAGAGTAGCGACAGGTGAGACTCGAACCCACAATCTTTCGATAGTCAATCCTAGTGCCAGGAGTACAACACATAACTGGGTTGTAATTGTGAAAAAGAATATGGAACCGACATTGTCCTGCACTGGAATTCGCATCTGCACTGAACAAAATTCCGTTGGCTTGTTATTTGTCACCTGCGCGTCTGATATCACATCAGACGCACGTGTGACAAATAACAAACAAAGGTACCTTTACTAGAAGATAGATGGAAGTTTTCTTTCAAGCCTGCATGACGTCATCCGAAGTTTAAAAAAAAAAATATGGTATCCGTTTGTGTAATTTGGTTATTTGGTATCAATCTGGCTGAAAAATTCTTTTTTCTCCTATATATGAAGGAAATGTGTACTGGATATACGTCCATCAAGTTGGCATCATATTCATATTCAGTTCAGTCAACGCGATTTCGTAGGGGGCGGACCCAAGTGATTGCGTTCAAACTATAGATAGTGGTTGTAAATAATTCTTAGAAGCTAACAAATTGAGCAGCTAAGAGGGACATTTAGAATTGTCTTAGATAATTGATGTGAAACTTAGTATCCTGACGTCATAAAAAAACAGCGGACCCCTACGATTTTCTCTGAAATTATATATATTATGTAGTAAATTATGCTGATTTCAATACAAATATCCACTAAAAGGGACATTCAGAAATTTCGAAGTTATTGCCCTTCAAAGTTCAAGGTCAAGCGGTCCGGACCCTAGCAATTCGCTCCAAATTAATGTCGTACGTGCTTCTCGATATTCTAAACACGACTATAATATTTGCTAAGAGGGACATTTGGAAAAAAACACCTTAAAACATAGTTGGACTGGTTGGACTGAAACCAATATATGTGAACGTCTTAATCTAGGCACATATGTCGCCCACATGAACAAACGCGGTACGCTCGAGCCCGCCGGAGCCCGCCACAGCTTAAGCCGAGCCTTGACTTAAGCCCGAGAAGCTTAGGCAGCCATGTCTGATCTCGTTGAACCCTTCTGGACAACAGCAAGTTTTGATGAGCACCGGAACTATGGATGAGGTAAGGAACATCGAATGTTGTCACTGATTTTGATGCTCTTTCTCGGGTGAAATTGCTGCTTATTGAGATATAAATTTGTGGCAGGGGTAATTTGTGCTTTGCGATGTTTCTGAATTCTTGGAATGTATCATTACAATGCAATGTTTATGAATGTGACCACTCATTTTCTGTGCAAATGCTTACTTGTCAGGTTGTGAGCAAAATAACACCAAAAGGTTCAGTTAGATAACAGCATAAAAAGAGATGTTAAAATGTTTTTTAAAAAAGCATCCTTTCCTAACCTAGCATAGGCTAACCTCCCTTTTGTAGAAAAATACAAAATATACAATTAAAAAAAATTTGAAGCAATTTATTTCCTGAAGATTTTTGAACTTAAGAAACCTGACCGAACTTAACCTTGGCTGACATAAGCTGCTTTTAATGAAAAACAATTTCCTATTATTTTTGAATTTTGGGAAATTTTTCAATGACTCCAAACTAAAAACCTGAACTAACCGAACCCATTTGCTTCCACCATGGAGGCAAATGTGTAAATACTTGTCATGTTACCAGTGATAAATTATTTTTGAAATATGGGGGAATATACCACTGAATGGGGGACGAGTGGTCTAGGGGTAAGGTGCTCATCTCAATCAAAAGATTGTGGGTCGAGTCTCACCTGTCACTACTCTTCGCCTGCGACCGATCGGTGTGAGAGATTGGCGACGCTATATGACTCAACAGTCGACTTGTTGTAAAACCAATAACCAACTGACCACTTTCTGAACACTCAATCGGCATCCTTCTCCAAGAAGTATTGGCATCCTGCCCCCTTGATATGAAGTGTTCATGTCTCCTTTATAACAGTATCTTGTTTGTAAACAGCATGTGCATGCTCTCAATAAGGAATGGTGATACATGAACATTTTAAAATGCAATTTGAAGTAAAGAGATGACCTATAATCTTATACGACATACAATACCAGTTTATAGCATAGTTATTATTCTCCCTATCCTGAATATAGCTCTTCTTAAATTATGAATCTCAAAACAAATGATAAAGGCCCAGTCATAAGTACCCACACCATTGACTCAAATTTTGGTCTGAAAGATATCAAAAGCATTTTAAATTACACCAATTAAATTGGCAAATTTCCACATCCTGCTATGCTTGTTTTAACATATCACACCTAACAAATAACCATTATTTTAACCCTGCTTTACCACCCTAAAGCAAAATAATACTGAGGTAGGTAGGTAGGTAGGTACTGAGGTAGGTATGTAGATACCAATGTAGGTAGGTAGGTACTGAGGTAGGTAAGTATGTACCTAGGTAGGTATAGAGGTAGGTAGGGGAAGCGAGTGTATCACAGAATGTTCTGTTTCCTGAACACCTACCTTTGGACGTCTCCTGTGTCACATTCAGCATGTAAATAACAAAACGATGGAGGTATTCATAAATAATGGGCCTCTACCAAAATATGAAGGTCCAATAGAGGCTCTACTGATTCTTTGTGTACAGAGCTGATTCTTTGTGATTCTTACTGATTTTTTGTGTTGTGTATTCTTTGTGACCTGGCTGGCTGTGGTGGGCCAGCTGCAGCTGGTGGTATTGTGTTTGTGACCCTGGTGTGCCCCTCCTCAGGTTCCTGCTACAGAAGCTGACCTGGCTGACTGTAGTGGGCCTGCTGCAGCTGCTGGGCGACTACCTGTTCAAGCCCACCGACATCACCATGCATGACTTGCTGCTGCTGCCGGCCACCACCCTACTGGGCAACATGGCAGCAGAGCTGCTGCTGGTGGAGACACCTGCCAGATGATGCACACGACGCCCATACTGTACAGTGCCGCTGTCAGCGCTGCACACAATGGCATGCTGGCAATTGTTGATGATGTTCTGGACTTCATGCTGTTAGGATAATTGCAAATCAGACTGGAAATTGGCCATTATGGTTCCTGAACGAGGCGAGTAAAGCATAGTGGCAAGTATGTTCTTGTGAGCCATCCACTGTGTTTCGCGAGCTTGTAGATTTCAATGTGAATAGCAATGCCTCGAGCATCGGTGATTCGGACGTGTCTTAAGTTTCAGCATTCCACGAAGCAGAGGGTCCAGAGCACCGGCAGCCATTGGCGTCAGTAACTTGCATGTTTGACAGAGGGTAGCAGTGTCACAATGCTACTAACCCAATTACCTTCAGAACATTCGCCGGGCCAGTCATCGCATTGGCGTGTCGCCATGTGGAACGGGTGTCTGAAGGTGTGGAAATGCCGTGTGGTTTTGCACACACTTACTCCACACCCATGCTAGTTAGTGGATGGTTTGCGTGCCAACGTACCGCAGAACCTGCAGCTTACGGCGATCCAGTCGCTGCGAGTTGCCTTATTTTGGCTGTCACTCAGCCAATCCCCGAGATCCCGGAGCCAAACCGCTGCAAAACATCGACTGGAAGCGACTTTTGTCGCCGAGTCTGCTTGCAATACTGTTCAGGAGGTGCAAGCAGGAGCAAAAAACTAAATATGATCTCAGGAATACTGTCTAGTCGTGGATGTACTCGGGCACGTATTCAACATTAATGATGTGTACCGCATGTACGCAATTGCGTTATGCAGCGAGCTTGTCCAACGATTTGTTCCTTTTCTCACAGGGACATGTGTTCGATGCCGTGAGCGGTCTTGTGCGACACCTGGTGTCCTTGCATGTGGTACGAGGGCAAGAGACGTGTATGTCGGTATCCCCCATCACCAAGGCCTTGTGTCGCACGTGACTCGCTCTGCACGAGCCCGGTGTGTGACGTGTGACGGCTAGCTGACCTGTCGGCTGACGTGTTCTGCCGTACTGTGGCCGCGGCCGTCCGCGGCTCGTTGGCCGCGAGGCGCGAACTCGCTGCGCCCGACGAGTCTGTGTCTTCATGCCGCGGCACCGGGCGGGGCGGACGTCGTCCTGGAGCGGGGGCTGCGTGCTGTGCTGTGTGCATGTGAGCGCGGCGTCACGCGGCCACTGCTGCTGTGGCTGTGCACAGCGCGAGGTTGTGGTGGCGACGTGTCGGCGTCTGGCGCGTACTTGCGGCGATGCTGTGTTGCGACCCCACGCGGTGCCGGCCGTTCGCTGCGTCCTTGTGACGCGCGTCGACTGGTCAGGAAGACTGCACAGCCGCCGGGCTGAGCCATGTTCCGTGAGTGTCGCTGTCTTCCTACACCCACAAACTTTGCAGCGAAATGCACTCTACCGAGACGAGACCGAAGCGTTTTGGTGTGACGATTCCAGGTCGGCTGGTTTTCCGATCGCGGGTTGGATCTGGAAGGCTGCGTGTCGGAGGCGGCTGTCTTTGTGGCGTCATCATTTTAGTTCGATGAATTGCCACATACTCAGAGCTCACCAAGTCGATGCGCCCTAGAGCTACTCGGAGCTCACCATTCAAGGATGAAAAGACTATAAAGTATATAATCTGCCAGCCAGTACCAAGATACTTCCATGTTATGGTCTCACTGAGGTTCTTTGACTGTTCACATGTTTAACATCAATTTAATTAATATTATCTACAGTAGAAAATTGTAAGGACTGAAGGAAGTAACATAACAATCAAGTTCATGCGTACAATTTGCAGGTGCAAGTTCTTGCCTTGATATTGCATAGCCATGTATTATATATGACATTGGTCCTAGCTGCCATGTACTTCAAGATATATTTACGTGCGCTTTGATTATTAAAGCATAAAAATTACTGCCAAGATCCATCCACTGCAAGATTGCAGTATGGAATAGAATCTCTTTACAAAAATCAAATTTCAATGGATTTTCACAGTTGGGCGCATAACAAATATCCAACCTTTCGAGTGAGATGTCTGGGTGTTATAAGCACTGGCACCCAACATAGCAAAATGCTTATTTCCATCATTTACTATGGTGGCATACATAATAATGGAACCCACACCCTGTTATTACATCTCCAAGTGCAGAACGCCCCCGAAAATCTCAGAATCCCCCAGAGGATTCGGCGCTCGTGATGCTACCTGACAAGGTCACATGAGCAGTGATATGAAGAGTGATGATGTGGCGAGTGATGCTTATGTGACCTGAGAAGGCACATGACGAACATGGCAACTGACCCAAGTAGATCTTTGGCTGGGTAGCTGCGTAATAGCATTGACAGCACGTTAAACATTGAATTCAATTTATGTCGTTCAACATGACTGGTTCGGTCAGATGGTTCGCTCATGGTCTATGCAACAATCTCTGATTAGCAATGACTGATCTCAGAATCCATCCAATGAAGACATTTGGATTAAAAGTACTAAAACACCGAATTACAACGGAGACCAACATCAAGGCTTTTCATCGTTCCGAGATGTTTATGTCCAGGCTGAGATTTAAGAACTCCAAAGGTAAGGGGATGAATTCAGGTTAATTGCAGAAGATATGTTTATAAACACTACTTGTGGTCCAAGCAGTTAAATAGGCATAGGAAAGTCGATTTTGTGCGATGTACTTTACAGGTGTCATTGTTAAGCTATATAATCATTGGGTCATGCGCAGTGGCGTACCGAAGGGAGGCATTGGGGCAGTCCCCTTGAGAGGTTATGGGCCCCCAAGAATCGCGCTGGATTTAGAAAAAAAATACTGCCAGACTCCCTAGAAATCCTGATGGTGCCCCCAAGCCAAAATCGCACCGCGACCTACAAAAATCACATTGAGGTCCCCAAAATCACGCAGTGCTCCTGCAAATGACGCTGGGGCCACACAAATTGTTCAAGGACCCTACAAAATTATACTAGGGCCTCCAAAAAGTGAGACCGAGGCCACTGAAAATACTGCTGGGGCCCCCAAAAGTCGCGCCAGGGCCCCCGAAAACCACGCTAAGACCTGAAAAGGTTGGGCCGGGCCCCTCGAAAATGACGCTGGGCCCCGAAAATACTGGTAGGGCTCTCAAAGTCACGTTGGGTTCCAAAATGTCGGACCGAGGCCCATGACAATCGCGTTGGGGCCCCCAAGAAGTCGGGCCGGGGCCCATGAAAATCACGCTGGGAGCACAAAAACGTCGTGCCGTGGTACTTACAAAATCGCGGTCGGGCCTCAAACGTTTGCGCCTGGTCCCCCGAGACCAGGCGCAAACGTTTGAGGCCCGACCGCGATTTTGCGTGGCTATCACGCTGGGGGCCGAAGAAGTCTTTCCGGGATTCTTGAAAATCACAACGGGGACCCCAAAAGGTTCGGCCGGGGCCCCTGAAAGGAGCTCGACCGGTCACACCGGGACCCCAAAAGTCTCATCGGAAACATCCAAAAAAATGAATCCGGGGTAATGCAAAAAAACAGTCCGGGCATTGAAAATCACTCTGAGGTCCCAGCAATCGCTCCAAAAGAAACCAAAACTTGACCGGGCCCAAAAAACGTGGCGAAGCCACTAAAATTCGCGATAAGCATCCCGACAAATGACGACAGGGTCCAGAAATCGCGCTTAGTCCCAAAAACATCGTGTCGCTGCCGTTGAAGATCACACTAGGGTCCCAAAAAGTAAAAAAGACAAAAAGTCGGAGCCCTACAAGTCGCAGTTCGGTTCCCCAAAACAAATTCCTACTCGGAATGCTACTCATTGGCCACAAAAATTGCGGCGAATACTCTTAAACGCGTCTGACCCGGAAAAGCAGCTCGTTGCAGCAACAAAATAAAAATGCCCCGGGAGCCCAAAGCATCGCGGGTTGTTGATCAGTGGAATGGGCTGCCTGCTGATGTTGTAGGGAGTTCCTCATTGAATGTATTTAAAAGTAGGGTGGATAATTTTTTTAGACAGGAAAATCTTGTTTTTGAGTTCTAATTTGTGATGGATTGGGTGAGATGTATGTCAAGTAAATGTGCACGGCACAGACCCCTTTAAGCAGGCATGGATGCAGTTTGAGAATTATTGATAAGGCATTCAATCCACATGTGTTAAGAGAGATCAGGGGAATAGGGCTGGGAAGCTAGGGTAGATAGGCATTGATAGGTGTGTGGGATATTGGAGGACTGGTTCTTCAGGATGTGGGATGGTTGGGGAGGGTCTTTTTACCAGGCTTATATTATCTTCCATTTACAGACTTAACAGGATGAGCCCTTGGGTCTCTTATTAAGTCTAAACACTTTATAACTTTATATAGGGTGTACCTAGCAGTGTATTCAGCACCTTCCTTCGGGATGTGATACTGATGAGATTGTCTATGGTAGCACAATGGATATGATGGGAGGAGTTTGTAATTGTTGAGTGTGTTATGCAAGAGCAAGTTAGTCTCTTATTAACACGCGCCTTGGAGGGCCTGTGAAAATTACGCGCACTGGAGGGGGGGATTCTGCCCCCCCCCACAAGATCTCGGCTCCTAGTAAAGCTGGAGGAACGAAACTCGCAGGGT
The DNA here is from genome assembly GCA_034440615.1 of Ashinkailepas kermadecensis. NCBI lineage: Eukaryota > Metazoa > Arthropoda > Thecostraca > Neolepadidae > Ashinkailepas > Ashinkailepas kermadecensis. Next base: position 279,381 of record JAOTOM010004641.1, on the reverse strand, counting down.
GGATGGGTACGGTAGTGAGCTCTATTGTGTGCAAATTGCATGACCTTAGGTCAATATCTTCAAGGTCAAATGAGGTCACATTTGAAAACTTTTCTCGCTTTGCGTGGCTTGGCTGGTCATTGTTATGGATCGCTGTGATTGTGTTTAAATGCTCAAAAATGGGCATCAATGATGTTTTTGACATTACTAATGATGCAATGCAGATGCTAGACCCAACATTTGACCTCAGATCACCTATATAGCACCAATTCAGGTCAGTTACCTGTTCCAGTTACCGTAACCGGGCCGCCCGCCCGACTGCTCCGTCGGGCAGCTCGGAGCAATCGGCTTCGTGAAGAAAGGAGTGAAGTACATGAATAAAGTATGGAAGCGCAATGACAAAGAGTAGTGCATTTATGACAACATTCCAGTTGATCAAGTTTGGTTCAATTAACCTGTCATGAACTTGACCTGACTTGACCTCGGTGACCTAACATGACCTTGAAACTATATAGCATATCAATATACATCAAACAAGTCGCTAGTGTTGCCAAGAACACTTCCCCCTTGCAAATATACGGGAAGCGCATCAGCGCCGATTTTTGTGGTCTGGCGCTATAATTTTTTACTTTATTTAACGGCTCCTAACTTGAAAAATGTTCGGCCGGTTTCCATTTTCCTTGCTTTAAACGACGCGCCCGTCATTTCTAAGCAGGTACGCAGAAAATCGCGTATATCGACCGGTAAAATCTGCAGTTATTTACGAAAAACCGGAGGGGTGGGCGGATTTCGACCCCCCCCCCCCTCCAGTGCGCGTGTTAAGTCTAAATGCTTTATAACTTTATATAGGGTGTACCTAGCAGTGGATTCAGCACCTTCCTTCGGGATGTGATACTGATGAGATTGTCTATGGTAGCGCAATGGGAGTGTGTTATGTAATAGCAAGTTAATTGGTGCTAGATAGGCTGCGATATATAGCTTCCTAGGAATTTGAGACAAGGGATTGATTGGGGTGAGAGTATGTACATTTCAGTACCTTTTCCAGATAGGCTTAACCCAGATGGGCCCCTGTGGCTCTTATTAAGCCTTAACACTTTATGACTTTATGACATCGTACCAGGATCTAAATAAATCGCGCATGTAGCTTGCAAAAAAATAGAAGTCGATCGCAACAAAATCACAAAGGGACTCCATCGAGTCGACCCGAGCACCGGAAAATTCAGAACAGGTCCCGAAAGAAATATCTCCGAAGGGGATACTCTACTCTGAAGAGTACCATCGGCTAAAAAAAAACTCGTTGAGCAGCCTCAGTGGCATACCAAGGAGGAAAATCCCCCCCCCCCATCCTGAAAGGGTAGGCTCCAGAAAATCGCGTAGAGGTCCCTGAAAATGGTTATGGGTCTCATCAATTCGAGTCTGGTCCAAACAAATTAGGACTTCTAATTTACACCTGGCACGAGAAAACTCGCACAGAGACCCAAAATTTGCGCGGGGAACTCCAAAATCACGCTGTGCCTCAGATAAGTGCAATGTGTCCCGCGAACTAGCGCCAAGCCCGCCAACTATCGCGTTTGGGGCTCAAAATTAATGTCGGTAGTCCCATAAATTCTGGTCCGGGCGTGAAGAAAATCCCTCCGGGCTCCGAAAATATTTGCTTCGATGACCCAAAATAGGCACAGCGTGGCACAAAAATCGTATAGGGACCCGACAAAAATCAAGCCGGAGCCTTCCAAAATAGAAACATTCCTAAAAATAAATGTTCGAGCCCTAAAAATCGCTCCTTAGCCGAAACATACTACCAGATGCCTTAAAAATCGCGTACGACACTGAAAACAAGAGTAAAAAATTGTCACCGTGGGCCCGGAAGATCAGGCTGTGGCTCGAACTTTACATGACTCAGAAGAAGTCACCAAAAATGCGTCGAGCCCAGAAGACTGGCGTCGGGTCCCCCCCCCCGAACCACGCGCCTGGCCCCGAAAATTCGCGCCGGGACTCCGAGAAAGTATACCGGAGCCACCAATGTCGTGCTGGTGTTCCAAAATGTAAGCGATGAGCTATAATTACACACAACGGGACCCTAAGAGCACAACTGGAGGACGAAAATGCACCGAGCCCTCTAAAGCGTACCGAGTGTGGCAGAAGAGCGCCAGGGCCTTAAACATGCGGTTCAACTCTAAATAAACACTCCGGGAGGTAAAAAAAAACGTGATCTCGAAGCACAACGGGGGCTTCAGACCGCATGGGGCCTCAAAAACAGGCTGGGCCCTCAAAAGTCGACATTGTCGTAGAAAAGGAACAAAAAGACCGGGCACTAAATAAACACGTCAGAGTCTGCGAAAACGCGCCTATGCCTAAACAAATATCGTCGGTGCACAACAAAAGCAACAGAACTCTTAAAAAAGAGCCCGGGTCGCAAAAATGTGCCGGACCCATTACAATAATTGGCTGGAGCCTTAAAACACATCCGTCAACGAAGAAAAACGCAAAGGGTAAAAAAACGAACACTTAACTAGGGCCTCTGGTCGGTAGCCAATCTGGGAGCGTTTTGAACCAAAGAGCTGAGGTGAATCAAAGCTCATCGGGTATCCGGATTTCCTAGCCACCAGAAAACGTGGGAAGAAGAGAACTAATCATCGAATTTAATTCAGGATGGGCCCTTGTGGCTCTTAAGTCTGAACACTTCATGACTCTATGACGTGCCGTGTGTTGTCACCTTTCAGCTATTTGCACTGAATTGTTGGCCCCCAAAACAAGCGTCTACATTCCGTTTCAACCGGGTGCCACATGATGTAGTTGCAGAATTTCGTTTAAAGTGACGGATATTTTAAGGTGCACCAGATGTGCTACAGAGATGATTGAGGTGACTGATTACCTGTGTGGTAAGGCCCTGAGGGTTAGACCCTGTGTGGTTAGGCCCTGCGGACGAACACCATTTATTTTCATTCATTGTTTTTCCTGTCCTCAGTCTGTCAGCACGCCAATCCTGTTCTGTCACACACTGGATCAAAGCATGTTCAGCTAGCGATCACCCGTAATTCCTGTTTCAGATCCCCTCCAGCATTAATCAGGGAGCTTCCTTCACCATGGGACAGCAAGCAAACTACGTTCGTGATTATTCTTTCTCCTCACCAACATCGGTGAACATTCATAACTGGGACATCTTAAAGAACTATGGTACTAAATCATGGTAATTAAGGCACACCACATACCCATTAGTGAGGCTCCAATGAGCTTGCACCCCCCCCCACAACTAAAGTGATGACGCCACAAAGACAGCCGCCTCCGACACGCAGCCTTCCAGATCCAACCCGCGATCGGAAAACCAGCCGACCTGGAATCGTCACACCAAAACGCTTCGGTCTCGTCTCGGTAGAGTGCATTTCGCCGCAAAGTTTGTGGGTGTAGGAAGACAGCGACACTCACGGAACATGGCTCAGCCCGGCGGCTGTGCAGTCTTCCTGACCAGTCGACGCGCGTCACAAGGACGCAGCGAACGGCCGGCACCGCGTGGGGTCGCAACACAGCATCGCCGCAAGTACGCGCCAGACGCCGACACGTCGCCACCACAACCTCGCGCTGTGCACAGCCACAGCAGCAGTGGCCGCGTGACGCCGCGCTCACATGCACACAGCACAGCACGCAGCCCCCGCTCCAGGACGACGTCCGCCCCGCCCGGTGCCGCGGCATGAAGACACAGACTCGTCGGGCGCAGCGAGTTCGCGCCTCGCGGCCAACGAGCCGCGGACGGCCGCGGCCACAGTACGGCAGAACACGTCAGCCGACAGGTCAGCTAGCCGTCACACGTCACACACCGGGCTCGTGCAGAGCGAGTCACGTGCGACACAAGGCCTTGGTGATGGGGGATACCGACATACACGTCTCTTGCCCTCGTACCACATGCAAGGACACCAGGTGTCGCACAAGACCGCTCACGGCATCGAACACATGTCCCTGTGAGAAAAGGAACAAATCGTTGGACAAGCTCGCTGCATAACGCAATTGCGTACATGCGGTACACATCATTAATGTTGAATACGTGCCCGAGTACATCCACGACTAGACAGTATTCCTGAGATCATATTTAGTTTTTGCTCCTGCTTGCACCTCCTGAACAGTATTGCAAGCAGACTCGGCGACAAAAGTCGCTTCCAGTCGATGTTTTGCAGCGGTTTGGCTCCGGGATCTCGGGGATTGGCTGAGTGACAGCCAAAATAAGGCAACTCGCAGCGACTGGATCGCCGTAAGCTGCAGGTTCTGCGGTACGTTGGCACGCAAACCATCCACTAACTAGCATGGGTGTGGAGTAAGTGTGTGCAAAACCACACAGCATTTCCACACCTTCAGACACCCGTTCCACATGGCGACACGCCAATGCGATGACTGACCCGGCGAATGTTCTGAAGGTAATTGGGTTAGTAGCATTGTGACACTGCTACCCTCTGTCAAACATGCAAGTTACTGACGCCAATGGCTGCCGGTGCTCTGGACCCTCTGCTTCGTGGAATGCTGAAACTTAAGACACGTCCGAATCACCGATGCTCGAGGCATTGCTATTCACATTGAAATCTACAAGCTCGCGAAACACAGTGGATGGCTCACAAGAACATACTTGCCACTATGCTTTACTCGCCTCGTTCAGGAACCATAATGACCAATTTCCAGTCTGATTTGCAATTATCCTAACAGCATGAAGTCCAGAACATCATCAACAATTGCCAGCATGCCATTGTGTGCAGCGCTGACAGCGGCACTGTACAGTATGGGCGTCGTGTGCATCATCTGGCAGGTGTCTCCACCAGCAGCAGCTCTGCTGCCATGTTGCCCAGCAGGGTGGTGGCCGGCAGCAGCAGCAAGTCATGCATGGTGATGTCGGTGGGCTTGAACAGGTAGTCGCCCAGCAGCTGCAGCAGGCCCACTACAGTCAGCCAGGTCAGCTTCTGTAGCAGGAACCTGAGGAGGGGCACACCAGGGTCACAAACACAATACCACCAGCTGCAGCTGGCCCACCACAGCCAGCCAGGTCACAAAGAATACACAACACAAAAAATCAGTAAGAATCACAAAGAATCAGCTCTGTACACAAATAATCAGTAGAGCTCTATTGGACCTTCATATTTTGGTAGAGGCCCATTATTTATGAATACCTCCATCGTTTTGTTATTTACATGCTGAATGTGACACAGGAGACGTCCAAAGGTAGGTGTTCAGGAAACAGAACATTCTGTGATACACTCGCTTCCCCTACCTACCTCTATACCTACCTAGGTACATACTTACCTACCTCAGTACCTACCTACCTACATTGGTATCTACATACCTACCTCAGTACCTACCTACCTACCTACCTCAGTATTATTTTGCTTTAGGGTGGTAAAGCAGGGTTAAAATAATGGTTATTTATTAGGTGTGATATGTTAAAACAAGCATAGCAGGATGTGGAAATTTGCCATTTAATTGGTGTAATTTAAAATACTTTTGATATCTTTCAGACCAAAATTTGAGTCAATGGTGTTGGTACTTATGACTGGGCCTTTATCATTTGTTTTGAGATTCATAATTTAAGAAGAGCTATATTCAGGATAGGGAGAATAATAACTATGCTATAAACTGGTATTGTATGTCGTATAAGATTATAGGTCATCTCTTTACTTCAAATTGCATTTTAAAATGTTCATGTATCACCATTCCTTATTGAGAGCATGCACATGCTGTTTACAAACAAGATACTGTTATAAAGGAGACATGAATACTTCATATCAAGGGGCAGGATGCCAATACTTCTTGGAGAAGGATGCCAATTGAGTGTTCAGAAAGTGGTCAGTTGGTTATTGGTTTTACAACAAGTCGACTGTTGAGTCATATAGCGTCGCCAATCTCTCACACCGATCGGTCGCAGGCGAAGAGTAGTGACAGGTGAGACTCGACCCACAATCTTTTGATTGAGATGAGCACCTTACCCCTAGACCACTCGTCCCCCATTCAGAGTGGTATATTCCCCCATATTTCAAAAATAATTTATCACTGGTAACATGACAAGTATTTACACATTTGCCTCCATGGTGGAAGCAAATGGGTTCGGTTAGTTCAGGTTTTTTAGTTTGGAGTCATTGAAAAATTTCCCCAAAATTCAAAAAATAATAGGAAATTGTTTTTCATTAAAAGCAGCTTATGTCAGCCAAGGTTAAGTTCGGTCAGGTTTCTTAAGTTCAAAAATCTTCAGGAAATAAATTGCTTCAAATTTTTTTAATTGTATATTTTGTATTTTTCTACAAAAGGGAGGTTAGCCTATGCTAGGTTAGGAAAGGATGCTTTTTAAAAAACATTTTAACATCTCTTTTTATGCTGTTATCTAACTGAACCTTTTGGTGTTATTTTGCTCACAACCTGACAAGTAAGCATTTGCACAGAAAATGAGTGGTCACATTCATAAACATTGCATTGTAATGATACATTCCAAGAATTCAGAAACATCGCAAAGCACAAATTTCCCCTGCCACAAATTTATATCTCAATAAGCAGCAATTTCACCCGAGAAAGAGCATCAAAATCAGTGACAACATTCGATGTTCCTTACCTCATCCATAGTTCCGGTGCTCATCAAAACTTGCTGTTGTCCAGAAGGGTTCAACGAGATCAGACATGGCTGCCTAAGCTTCTCGGGCTTAAGTCAAGGCTCGGCTTAAGCTGTGGCGGGCTCCGGCGGGCTCGAGCGTACCGCGTTTGTTCATGTGGGCGACATATGTGCCTAGATTAAGACGTTCACATATATTGGTTTCAGTCCAACCAGTCCAACTATGTTTTAAGGTGTTTTTTCCAAATGTCCCTCTTAGCAAATATTATAGTCGTGTTTAGAATATCGAGAAGCACGTACGACATTAATTTGGAGCGAATTGCTAGGGTCCGGACCGCTTGACCTTGAACTTTGAAGGGCAATAACTTCGAAATTTCTGAATGTCCCTTTTAGCAGATATTGGTATTGAAATCAGCATAATTTACTACATAATATATATAATTTCAGAGAAAATCGTAGGGGTCCGCTGTTTTTTTATGACGTCAGGATACTAAGTTTCACATCAATTATCTACGACAATTCTAAATGTCCCTCTTAGCTGCTCAATTTTTTAGCTTCTAAGAATTATTTACAACCACTATCTATAGTTCGAACGCAATCACTTGGGTCCGCCCCCCTACGAAATCGCGTTGACTGAACTGAATATGAATATGATGCTAACTTGATGGACGTAATTATATTCCGGTTTTGGAATATCTCGATAAATCTACTGAATATGGTGCTTTTCATTTACGGCGTATTATGCGTGTACGGATTTCCGTTACATTTATTATGGCGTTTTTCCTGACGCACGATTTGTTTCCCCTCCGTTTGTGAAAGATATTCATTCAAGCTTCAAGGCTTGTATCGCTTTTGTTTGGTCCCGTGCCAGTGGCTTTGAAGCGAAAGGCACCATCCCTTGAATTAACTTAGCAAAATCTGGCCATGATTGATATTGCTGGAGAGCATGCGAGGGGCTTTCGGGCGCATCGACCATGGTGATCATGTAGCACTGGAAGATTAGTTGCTGGGGGGGGGGTGTCTCAGCCCTGAGTCGATCAACTTAGGGTACCCCCATATACCGATTACTCCCCGCATTTGGGCCACCTTATTTTGCCATCTTGAAAGATGACATGAATTTAATCAATATTATTTGTATTTTTCCAGTTTTCCATGAACTTAGCCTAGCCAGGACAAAATAATCAGGAAATGGTTAATCGAAAGACTTCTACCTAAAATGGAATATCAGTCTACTTAGTGCCGAAGCGACTTCTTCCCCTTTCGCTTGCCATTGTGCTTAATTCCACTTATTCTTTTTATGATGTTTATGTATATTGCTTCAAAATTACGTCGGTCAAAATGGATAAAAAATGGTATGAAAGGGAACAACATGTAACTATCATAGCAAACTCCACATCACGATCAGTGCTAAATGACGACTATAATTATCGATTTGATCAAGCTTAAAATAAGACTGCATGTACTAGCCGAAAAGTTAAAGAAGAAATGAAACATCGAACCAAAACCGTCGGGCCTATATGTAGTCGCTGGGTCCGAACAATGCAGTCGCCGGGTCCGAAACGCAAACACGCATGACAGCTTTCAGTCCAACCCGCACGGGCGGCCCGCACGTCCGCCCGCGGCCAGCTCTATTCTCACACTCCCGCGGCCGGGGCTCTTTTGGCGCGAAGCAACAAGCCAATCAGAATGCACGCGTCGCCTTGGCGACGCGCGGGACCATGACGTCACCCGTCTACACTCTATAAACCTTGAAAAAAGGAGTGCACACGCACTCAACGCACATGACCTAGACATGACACCGGAGCGAAATGGCACACGATGTATCGCCACGCTGTTCGAACTATCGTCACAAGTGGTCGTCAGCAGCATGGCAACGGGTTTATCCGCAACACAAAGGCTGATGTCACGACTGCGCAAGACCGTCGCAAGTCTTAATAGGGTACGCACTAGATTTCAGCACAAGGCATCTAGCACTCGCCATAGGCGCCCAAACGACTGAAGCGTTCCCTAATCCGCACAGACATTACACAGTTTCACAATGTGGTGTAGACCCGAAACAAACCGCCCATCCACTAACGCATCCCCGGCGGGATCCTCATTTCCGCCCAACGCTAGTTATAACAATTGGTACACTAGCATCTTATTCTAACATCGCGCAACCTCACATCATACACGCGTTTACACCGTAACTAACGACTATTCTAACAACACCCAACCAGGAGCTCGCTTAACCCGACTCGATCGTCGCAACACAGTTGGCGGTACACTCGGGGAAGTCCAGGCCCGGGGTCACCTGTCTCCATAGGCGCACCGGAGGGGGGCTCAGGGAGCCCGCCCCCCCCCCATGAGACCAAAGTGCCCTTTTGGCAAAAAGTGCCCTTTTGACCGAAAAGTGCCCTCTTGGCCGGAATGTCCCAAATTTAGCCCAAAAATCACCTGCCTTATGTGCCCCGCCTGTGCCAAAGGTGCCCTTTGGGCCCGAAACTGCCCTTTTGGCCTAAAAATGGCATTCCCCTGTGCCCTTTCCTGTCCTATGCCTGTCCAAATTAGGTACCCTTTTGATCTAAAAGTGCCCTGTGCCCTGCCCTATACCCTGCCCTGTGCCTTGTGCTGTACCGTGAACTATGCCCTGCCCTGTGCCCTGCCCTGTGCCCTGCCCTGTGCCCTGCCCTGTGCCCTGCCCTGTGTCCTGCCCTGTGCCCTGCCCTGTGCCCTGCCCTGTGCCCTGTCCTGTGCCCTGTGCCCTGCCCTGTGCCCTGCCCTGTGCCCTGCCCTGTGCCTTGCCCTGTGCCTTGCCCTGTGCCCTGCCCTGTGCCCTGCCCTGTGCCCTGCCCTGTGCCCTGCCATGTGCCCTGCCCTGTGCCCTGCCCTGTGCTCTGCCTTGTGCCCTGCCCTGTGCCCTGCACTGTGCCCTGTCCTGTGCCCTGCCTTGTGCCCTGCCCTGTGCCCTGCCCTGTGCCCTGCCCTGTGCCTGCCCTGTGCCCTGCCCTGTGCCCTGCCCTGAGTCCTGCCCTATGCCCTATGCCCTGCCCTGTGCCCTGCCCTGTGCCCTGCCCTGTGCCCTGCCCTGTGCCCTGCCCTGTTCCCTGTCCTGTGCCCTGCTCTGTGCCCTGCCCTGTGACCTACCCTGTGCCCTGTCCTGTGGCCTGTGCCTATAGGCGCACCGGTGTGTGGTGCCCAGGGGGCCCGGCTTCCTCTCTCTAGGTCGAGATCGAGAAGTGTCCCTCGGCAGAAAGTGCCCTTTTGGGTTTGGGCGCAAAAGTGCCCATCGGCCTTGGCCTAAACGATCGAACGATACATACCTACCCCGCCTACCCCTAGGTTCGGCGTAAAAAAATGTATCAGCCTCCCAAAAAATCCTTGCTTAAATCTCACTTTTCAGTGTTCCATCAGTGAACAGCTGGACTTTCTTGCGCGTTTGCCCTGGGTACATCTGGCCGAACATGGGTTTCTTATTAAAAATTGTATTCAGTCAATTTACGCGCCAAAATTGTAGCGGCCTGAAGCTCCATTCAAGGCTGAGGCGGGCACAAGCACGATGTTAAGCACGATGGCATAAATTTGCACTTTATGTTTATAGGTACCTACACCACCCTGAAACTATAAATCACTGGGCTGTTATGTCTCAAGCTCATGTACCTTCTTCAGTCTGCGCATGCATAACCCTCCTCAGGTGTCTGGATAGCAGTAGCTCAGGCCCTTAGAAAAAAGTACCTACCTGCGTACCTGTAGCTATCTACCTAAACCTATTATGAAACAGCCTTGGTTCGAGATAGCACTTTTAAAGGCTGTGAATGCTCCAGAGCCTAGTTTCCCACCTACCTCTATTCTGGTTACCTTTCAGTAGAAGGACAGATTAACTGCAGGCTACAATAAGTAGGGAGGTACCTACCTAGTTGCACTGATATCAAGGACTTGGTGCTGGGGAGGGGCAATCAGGGCAACTGTCCCTTAAGTGAAGCCTCTGTGGGCCCTTTTGAGGTTCCATGATTCATAATCGGGCACCCCCGGTTGCCTGCAACAAATGCAGCGAATTGTGACGCAGGAATTGTGACGGAGGGATTGTGACGGAGGAATTGTGAGCAGGCTGCATGTTTTTGGAAATATTATTGTAAATACAAGGGTTCGGTGCTATAACATATAACGTGTCCCATGGAAAGTTCACGACCCCCCCCCGGTCAGCAAACCTTCCAGTGTGCCCCGGGCCGCAAAGTGCCTTTTGAAGCCGGTCAAGTGCCCTTTTGGAGCCGGCCAAGTGCCCTTTTCGGTCCGCCCCCCCCCCCCCATGGAAAAATCCTGGGTGCGCGCCTGCCTGTCTCTGACCCCACTCCCTCCACGGATGGAACAACATCAGGGCTTTCTATTCCTAAGCTAACCGTAGTGCCCGTCAACGCCGATTCTGTCCTGACAGCGGGGCACCCATCCCCTTCTTCCCTCTGAACGGAAGTTGCTTGGGTGGAACCCAGATCGCCGCTGTTACTGTCGTCACCACCAGCCGCTAACGCATCCGCGCCGAGATCCCCACTTTCCCCAACGACGCGAGTTCCGAGAGCGGTGCTTCCGGAGGAAGTATGTGAACCCCCTTCGCCTCCAGATTCCAGCACGCCAGGTCGGAATATGCCACATCGAACGGGTGGTGCGGGTGACCCCGGGCACCGGGGCAAGCGGCTCCCCGAAGCCCTGCCTCGCATCATCCACACTCAAGTCGCGTCCTGCTGGCGTGTCTGTTACGCCAGCTGTACATCCAGGCACTGCATCCCTAGTCACCTGAGTCCAGTCCGGACTCGGAGCTCTAGTTCGGCTATCCTCTTCTCTAACCGAGCAACAGCTGACGCTTCAGGCTGGGCTCCCCTTGCAGCCATCTGGCGCACCGGCTGCATCACGTGCCGAGCGGCACTGCACACGTGACGTACTTTTGCCACTGCATCCTCAAAAGTACTCGCTCCCGACGCGACAACAGGCGAGTACAGGTCGCCTGGAAGTGCCGACAGGAAATGGTTGTATAGCAGACCCTCCAATGCCTGTCCTGGGAATGCTTGAGACACCATCTTCTTAAGCCGTATTACAAACGCATTTAGCGACTGGGATGGGTCGTACCTGAGATCCATGAGGGCCACATGGTGGTCCACAGAGCTACCACTGCTGAAACTCCCCTTCAGGCCGAGCTCAACTTCACTATAAGACTCCTTCTGTCGAGCACCAAGGGCATCGAACGCATCCCTTGCGATTCCTGTTAGACACAATGGCAACATATCCAACTTCCGGCTCTCGTCCCAATCATGAAGCCTACTGAACCTCTCATAGTCGTCCAAAAATATCTGCACCGAGCCACCTCCGTCGAAGCTTGGCATACCAACCATAGCAAACCTTGGCTCCATTCTGCTAGTTCCAATGGGCTTCAACTCGACTTGTGAACACGGCTTATACCAGTCACTCGACACTTCCAATATCCAAACGCGACTGGCTCGAATGAATCACGCCACGCGCCTCATTAAACCGACATATATGCCTCGCCTTGACAAGGCACTCACGGTTCCGACGCTGAGAATCGCACGCAGGAGTTGTGAGTCAGTCCTGCGTAGGGCCTTAGCCGTGTCCTTGAGATGCCACGTTGCTACGCGGAGGCGTTACGTCATCTCAATCAGCTGGCGCGCAGACGAGTACTGGAGGCGCCTGCTAGTCTGTCGTTGCTAGGCGACCACAGCACTCACCAGAACCTGTATCTGGCAGGGCAGCCATCTTGCTCGCGACCCCCAAACTCATCACTTGCACGCAATCCTTCTGTGTAAGTGGCTGCACTCACGCGTCACACCGAGCCAAGTCATAAGTCACTACACACCGTTACGACAGGATTCCGACGACGCGAATCCGCTCCTCAGTTCTCAGTCCGCCACAACACTCAATCGAGTCATCTGGCTTCCGTCGTGCGAGTCAGACGATCCGAAAGCTGTCAATCCGACCGCTGCCACCAATGTAGTCGCTGGGTCCGAACAATGCAGTCGCCGGGTCCGAACCGCAAACACGCATGACAGCTTTCAGTCCAACCCGCACGGGCGGACCGCACGTGCACCCGCGGCCAGCTCTATTCTCACACTCCCGCGGCCGGGGATCTTTTGGCGCGAAGCAACAAGCCAATCAGAATGCACGCGTCGCCTTGGCGACGCGCGGGACCATGACGTCACCCGTCTACAGTCCGTCTCGCTCGACTACCTCCACCGCACGGACACCGTTCGCGCCTCGTGCATGGGGCGTCGCGCAGCGCGTAGCGGTCCGCGCCGCCGCTGAGCTGCTCGACACTGACCGCTGCGTGGCGAACATCTACAGGCGGTGGCCTGCCGGCTGGTCTCGCCTCACTTGGCTCGATCTCACCGCCGCGCTGCGCCTGCTGCACTTCGCTGACTTCACCCCCCATCCGGCACTCGCTGGCCGCTGGACTTTCGGTTGCCCCCACAACTAGTCGGTGCAATGTGAACGACGTTCAGTGGTCAAAGCGTTCAAGTGCGTCTTCGAACAGCCCCGGCATCATCCAGTACTCAAGAGTCAAGAGACAAGAGTATCCGCTTGTCGTCTTCAAGCAGTGAGTGGGCACCGGTGAACGAACTGAAATGGAGCTTTGGAGCAACTACGATGTGAAGTGAATGATGTGAATACGATGTGAATGCGTGGAATGATCATGTGCAATGCGAACTGAAATGGTATCAACAACTGTGCAATTATGCTTTATTCATGTTTTAGCCATTATTAACGGGGTCAAAAGGGTCATCCATCAAAACTCACATGGTATCATACAAGAGTACTTGGCTGAGTACATGGATGAAGAATGCAGGATGATAGTTATTGTTGCTGCAATGCCAACTCATCTGTCGGTAACACCAAATTTCAAGGTGAATGAGCTATAATTATTTGGCAACGTTAACTTTTCTCCACCTACATAGCATGGTGTTCTTTACAGCACCAACTATGCGGCCAATCTTCGATTTATGGTATGTTGCATTGCGACCATGTGCATGTGGACAGCAGTGGTAGCTGGTCTGCTGAATACGGGATCCAATAAAAACACTAAGCACAACAAGAGAAGCATCACTACCGGCGGGATCTAACGTCCTCCTTCCACGAAAACGTCCCCGATCGGCATGGACTACCACGACAACGAAGACAAGAGCAACTTCAGTCCATCACCAGCGCATTCTCTTCTCATCGGATAATCCTGGATGTGGGGCGACTTTAACTCGGACGCCGCAACAAACTCATCGTGGACATACCGATTCGACTCTGGATGTTGATGTCCACTGAGTAGTGCCTGTGCCTTCCACGTATGCGTAGTATGACCATGCGATTTTATCTCACTACCACCGTGTGCATGTCACTACTACGCCGCCGCGTGCGAAGGTTAAGACGTCAGGATAAGACGCCGGATAAGCAGGACGACGTCAGGATAAGCGAAAGTTAAGACGCCGGACCTGTCAGATACAGGTCCGGCCGTCACTGGCGCGCTATGAATACAGAGGATTTTCCGACCGGTGTGGCCACAGGCCACTGTCAACTGGAGCCGTGTTGTGACTCGTGCTGAGGCGTGTGGGGTGATGAGGCGCGTGACTGGTGGGTCCACAGGCCACTGTCAACTGGAGCCGTGTTGTGACTCGTGACGAGGCGTGTGGCGTGATGAGGCGTGTGACTGGTGTGTCCACAGGCCACTGTCAACTGGAGCCGTGTTGTGACTCGTGACGAGGCGTGTGGCGTGATGAGGCGTGTGACTGGTGTGTCCACAGGCCACTGTCAACTGGAGCCGTGTTGTGACTCGTGACGAGGCGTGTGGCGTGATGAGGCGTGTGACTGGTGTGGCCACAGGCCACTGTCAACTGGAGCCGTGTTGTGACTCGTGCTGAGGCGTGTGGCGTGATGAGGCGTGTGACTGGTGTGGCCACAGGTCACTAGCCCTTTTCACGACGGCCAATAAGCACCGGGATGCAATGTCGATGACTTCTTCTAGTATGAATGGCATATTATTAAAATATATGCACTTTATCTGTAGATATTAAATCTTTCGAAAGTTCTACATATCAGACAATAGATTAAATATAAAACTCAACCAAAGTATTCAAATAGCAGCACTGATTTGAAAAGACTTGACTCACAGAAATGACTAGCCAATCTGGCAGCATCTGGCACCATGGCGCGCGTTTTGAGAGTTGTCGGATAAAACATAAATTTGCAATTGCATCACCAGCAAACGTACAATATGGGGGAGGAAGTAGTAGTAGATATCATGCTGATAATGTTTTTTTTATTTTACGTTTTATTTCATGGATGTGAAGTAACTGTATTATGGATAAATATGAAAATACATCATTTCCAGATGGTACGATTCCGGGGAGCATTCATAACGTACAAGGTTCATTTACTACCAAAGTTCATAACGTACAAAGCTCACAGCGTACAAGGATCATAACGTACAAAAACCGAAATAAAGTACAAAATGCACTGGATAGGGCGCGTTCACAACTTACAAAACGCGATCACAACGAACAAAACAACGATCACAACGTACAAAACTGGCTTCAGAGGGAGCGTTCATAACGTACAAAGTTCATTTACGTACAAGGATCATAAAGTACAAAAATAGTTCGTCAGTTGTCCGCTAGGAGAGCCAGCGAAACCCTGGCGGCGAAATCTTGCGGCTGTATCTCCGCTTTCTGTCAACAGGTGGCAGGAGTGTGCGGTTATTGGCGCATGGTACCTGGTAAATGTGCTGCCAAATGTGGTTTGGTGGATTCTTCAGATTGTTTTCAATTTCTCCAGGGGACGAGCACATTTCCTCAGAGGGTCACCTTCGGTGGAAAAATCCACTGAGCGGGTGCAGGTGCTGCATTCGATAATACTGAGGGGACGTCTTTTCGCCTCAAAGGGGCGCTTCTTCCTCCGAAAAGAGCGCCTTTGGCTGACAAATTCGTTCCAAGGGGAGGGCCTTTCCCGGTCGGAGCGACACCACCCTTCCCTGGGGAGGGGGTGGGGGGTGCCCTCACCCAGATGGAGATGCGGTCTCCTCGAGGATTCTCAAGTGGATCCTTGACCCTCGCCCAACGAGTGTTTCAACTGATTGGACGGGGAGTGGGGCAAGCCGATATTTAGGACTTTTCTTTGATGTTCATTGTCCGCTGCCGTCGGGGATAAAAATGTGCCGCATGGAATGTGCACCTTGAATTTTCTTCGTTGTTTGAACATCCACAGCCCCTGCAGTGGTGGAAGCAGTCAGGATTCAGTCGACATTGGGAAGCACCCCGTTAATAAAAAGTACACCGGCTTTAGACCGCTTAGGACCGTTAAGACAATATTTTCCTTGTAAAATGTTTAGTTTTACCGCAAATTGGAAATGAAAGTTAATTTTCCTGCAACTAGATCATCTTGGGAGCATGGCCCCCAGTGGCTATTCCCTAGAACCGCCACCTTCACCACCACCACCGGCATCACCTCATGTCATCAGAGTTGTGATCTGTCTGCCACCTATTCATAGATTTCTCTGAAACTAGAAATTCTAGATGAAACTGGCGTTACGTGTCGTTAGCGGGCCTGCCGTGTCGGCGGCAGCGGGCCTGACGTGTCGGCGGCGGCGGACCTGACGTGTCGGTGGCGGACCTTACGTGTCGGTGGCGGACCTGACGTGTCGGCGGCAGCGGGCCTGACGTGTCGGCGGCAGCGGGCCTGACGTGTCGGCGGCGGACCTGACGTGTCGGCAGCGGCGGGCCTGACGTGTCAACGGCGGGCCTGACGTGTCGGCGGCGAACCTGACGTGTCGGCGGCAGCGGACCTGACGTGTCGGCGGCAGCGGGCCTGACGTGTCGGCGGCGGACCTGACGTGTCGGCAGCAGCGGGCCTGACGTGTCGGCGGCGGACCTGACGTGTCGGCGGCAGCGGGCCTGACGTGTCGACGGCGACCTGACGTGTCGGCGGCGGCGGCTACGTCAGCAGGTCCGTCCTGAATGTTCTTTGATAGGATTACCACAGTCTGTGGCTTCCTGATCCACAGACTGTGTACACAGATCCTCCACCCCGGCATCACCGGCGTTTGCCAGCCAATGTCCTGACCAACAACGTATTTACGTCTTGAATGTGACTCGTCCTATTCTAGATTAACTGGGTCCAGTTAAGCGACTTAAAGCGCGAAATCCGACAACGCGACCCCTCACCGACGCCGCAAAACACTTCATGGCTCTAGTTTACCGTGAAACGGGAACACAATATATTTTACTTCCAACCATGTCCATCCCTGAATATCGATGTCATATATACATATGTCCGACCCGACTGTGTAAGCTTCGGTGGGCATCCGTTGCTGGCAGGACGGCGTCGGCATGGGCCAGACGGCGTCGGCGGCAGGCAGGGCGGCGTCGGCGGCAGGCAGGGCGGCGTCGGCGGCGGGCCGGACGGCGTCGGCGAAAGCAAAATAACGTGATGTGCTGAAGGATGGGGGGCGTTCCACGACAAATCGAGCCAGTGGGGTCGGATTTTGACACCCTCGTCTCTGCGAAATTGAAGAAAATAGGTGTACAGGGTAATTGTGGGGCGTTGATTTCAATCAGGTCATTCTAGATCCCAAAGTTAAGAACTATGCCCTTCGGCATTTTTAGATAAGGACGGAACATTGGTGCTTACAAGTCGAAATAAAACCACCTTTTCTGTTTGGAAGTTTCTGTTGTTTTTTTTTGTTTGGTTTTCTGTTTGTTTCCATCTTATGATCATCGAAGGTCATTTGCATGACCTGTTGTGACCTTAAGTCACAAATGTACCAAGTAATTCACGCATTGATGTAATGTAATGCAATGTAATGTATTTCGGATCCTCCCGAGCAGGGTTTTTCAGTTTCCGTCACAGAAGTGCACTAATGTGCAGCACAAACCATCATCACGAGCATACACGATAACAACGAGTGGCATCACAGTGCTGATGTAAGCGATGTTCCGGAGGCCGGAGGTTAGAGCCCGGACATGCGCAGCATGGCCGAAAGCCTCCGTTTGAAAACATTGTAGCCACCTGAGTTCCTCACATCTAGAGGCAGATTGTTCCACGTCCGGCAAGCTCTCGGTATGAAGAAGCGGCGCGCGAATTCTGTGCGGCAACGTGGTACCTGGAGCTCACCGTTAGCCGTGGCCCTGGTGCTCCGTTGCGACACAGCTGAGCGACAGTTTAGTTGACCGCGAAGGAGTTCTGGGCCAGTGAACTCGTTCATAATTTTGAAAACTGAGTGAGCATCTCCCTCGGATATGAAATTCTCGAATTTGAGCCATCCTAGTTCTTTCAACGTGGGCGACACATGATCCCGGTAGTGCAAGCCGGCGACAATCCTTGCACCAAAGTTGATGCATTTTTGAATGCGTCGTTTCTGGGCTCTGCTACAGCTTCCCCAGACAGACACACAGTATCTTATGTGGGGGAATACGAGTGCCTCAATTAGCACCCGTCTCGTAATGTGAGAAAACGTATGACGCAGTCTAGCGAGTCCAATGAGTATGCAGTTACACAGACGCACAACAGTAGTTACATGCACATCCCAGGACAGGTGTGAGTCAATTTTCACGCCAAGTAATTTCAGACTTCGTGGGTACTATTTCCGACTGGCCCAGACGAACAGATAATTTCACAGGTGTGTGATGTCTAGAAGATTGGAGAACAACCATCTCAGTTTTGGAGGGATTTACTTCTAGTCGATTCTGGATGAACCAGTTAAAGGCGACTGAGTGATTTATTCAATCGTTGGCTAATGGCTGTGGTTTCGTTTCGCTTCCCGGAGTCGAGGAACTGGATATCATCGGCATACATAACAATCTTGCCGTGTGGGATATGTTGTGGGAGGTCATTGAAGAATATTAGGAACATAACCGGGCCCAAGATCGAGCCCTGCACCACACCATGTGTTACCGACAGAGGGCTAGAATCCTTCACTGTTTGCGAACGGCCCTCAAGCCACGCTCGGTACCACTCGGAGTTGACGCCGTACCATCCGAGCTTGTCCATGAGGCGACTATGCTCCACGCTGTCGAACGCCTTTGAGGTGTCAGCTGTAACCAGTGGAGTGATCTCGCCTTGGTCGATTTTGAGGGTAGCGTGGATGACCGTGTCTAGCAGAGCCATCTCGGTAGACAGGCCGGGCCGGAAACCGTACTGTTCTGGGCACAGTAGATGATGACTAGTCAGATAGTCTATCAGTTGTGTACACACGACACGCTCGCGGAGTTTTTCGACCACTGGCAATCTCAATATTGGCCTGTAGTTGTGTGGGCCGTTTGCGTTACCACTTTTGTGCAGGGGTGTTACCATCCCTTTTTTCCATGACGGTGGCAGTTCACAGCTTGTGATGCATGAGTTGATAATGTTTAACAGATGCGGACCCACCACGCTAAACGTCATCTTGAGCATCTGGATGGTGATGCCATCAGCTCCGGACGCTCGTGAGCCACCCATGCGCTGCAACGCTTTTGACAGCTCTGGCATCGTCACAGGATACGGTGTGAATGCGCCACTACAGACACGTGGGGGTCTTGGCCAGAGGGGCTCTCCGGGCGGCGCCATCGCTAAATCAGCAGCTACCGCGGCACCGACGCCGGTAAAATGCCGGTTGAGCCGTTTATGCCAATCAGGCGGTTGAATGGTTGTGCCAGGCTCTTCTATCGTTGACTTGCTGGAGGCAATAATGAACTTGCGGATGATGATGACGATGGTTGAAGTTTACCAGCCTGCCACCGTCAGGTGATATCGGCTGTTTACGTCTTGGTAGATGAGTTGAAGATGGTGGTCCGGGCGGTGCCGGGGCGTAGTTGGGGGAGGGATAGGGTCATCGCCTTTCGAGTGAACATTGCAAGAATACATGTCATGTCATACACTGATGAGTTTTGTTCAGTTCTTTTTGTCTTTCTCTCTTTTTGTTTGTATGTTTGCCAGTGGCGTCGCCACGACATTCTTCCAGGGGGGGGCAATGTTGATAGGGGGCCTCCTGCTCCCCGAAAAGGGGCCTCCACTGTGTTAGGGCCTCCTCTTGCTTTTTAGGCTCTTAGTATGGTTCCCGGATGGGAACATGATTTCATATTGATGTTTTGTTTGTTCTTGGCACGGTATATAATTTACGCAAAGTGCAATAGCAAGAATCTTCTTTTTTTTTCGCTGAGAACCGAGCCATACCAGGGTATAAATAAGCAAATGTAGATAAATACGTCAGTGCCAAAACAAACCAATATCTTTATTCTTTATCGACGAGAAGAATCTTCCCGCTGGCCTCTAGATTGTAGCGAGCTGGTGGGGCTCGTGCTGAGCATATCTTAAAGATATCTCCCATTGATCAACCCATTTCTTTCTTCACCAAGTTTAACTGAATATAGCTAGGTTCATCACTACTATTAGTCATTCCCACCAGCTTGATCTCATAAACAAACTTAAACGATCATTTCTCAGTCCCAGGACAACAATTTCGCGAAGGTGACAACGAGAAGTGGATTGAATTGGTTTTCTGATCGTCATCTTAGGGATTTTTCTTTTCTTTTCATAACATTTGGTGCTGGCTGCAAGGCACTTGGCACAGAAGCTAAAATAATAAATACTCCGCGAATAATTCACGGCGAGAACAAGCATTGAACAACCATGCATCAATGGCAATGCAACAATGTAACAATGACAATGCATAAATAATGCAAAACCTTCGAATTCCACGCGTCACGCCCATGGTTATCGCTGTGCTGTACCGTTTTGTAAATTATGTCGTTGAGAAGGTACTGAAGCTGGGAAGCTCTAATCATGCAGGCTGTAATCACAGAAGACAACTTTGTAGGAAGAAAATACATTTTAAAACATCATTCCTCCCATTTAATGTGGGGCATCGGTGTTGTTTTGTATGCTTGTGAGGGGGAATTTACCCCCGCAATGTTGGCTTTGCTCCATGGGCGTAAGTTTCTGAAAATTATTGGGAGACCAGTGACGCAC
Source organism: Ashinkailepas kermadecensis (assembly GCA_034440615.1). Taxonomy (NCBI): domain Eukaryota; kingdom Metazoa; phylum Arthropoda; class Thecostraca; family Neolepadidae; genus Ashinkailepas; species Ashinkailepas kermadecensis. The sequence continues at coordinate 258,866 of JAOTOM010004641.1, read as the reverse complement.
CATATTTGCGTCAAGGGGAGGGGGCAAACGTATTTGGAGGGGTCCAACTACTGAATAAAGTCTTCCGATTTCGACCACTATTTTTTCAAAGGGGAACTTTTTAAATAAAATAATTAGTGATCAACTGAATTATCCTGCGGAGGGGCCTAATCTACCACTATCGTTTCTGATTCGTCGGATTTCAACCCTAGCTCCCACAACCTGTTCAAATGTATTCTTTTGGTATTCCTTGATAAGTCACCTCGCACTGCTGAAATTGCACCTGCACAAATCATTTTAAAATGTAAAATTTTTCGATTTCAGACATTCCAGTTCATAGTGCCCGGTCGTCACGACGCCAACGTTAGTGCACGTGCACACCCATCTTGCGCATTCGGCGCATTCGCCACACTTCGTGCGATGCTACGGATTCTGCTGGGCCTCCTACGCTTTGTTAATTGCTGCCACATGATAGACTTGCGCCATATCTGACGTCATAAAATGCTTCGTATTGGCGTTCGCTGCGAAAATTCGATTACTTAAATTCGATCATTAGTTCCCTTCTTAACATATTTTATGGTGAAGAAATGCGGATACACGCTGAGCTTTGATGCACCTCATATCTTTGATTAAACATGCTTCCAGGTTGGCTACCAAACCGAAGCCCTGCCTGAGTGTACTTATTTGGACCCGTTTCGTATTTCTTCGCCTACGGATGTATCTTAAGGCTCCAATTCATTTTTGTTAGAGGCCCAATGCATTTTCGAAACCTCTGCTCATTTTAGGGTTTTGTTGCTTTTTTTTGCGCACCGAATATTTTTTTTTAGTTGTCGGGGCGCTTTCAAAGATCTCGATGTGTTTACTTAGTGCCCGGTATTTTTGTTCGTTTTGGGATCATGTTGCTTTTTGCGGCCCCAGCCTCTTTTCAGGCCCTTGTGCGGTCATATGGCCCCCTGTGTGCCTTGAGAGCTTCCGGTGTTTTTTTTTTTTTTTTTTTTTAGTGTTCCCGGTATATATAGTTATGGCTACAACGCATGTTTTCGGACCCTGCCGCTTTTTACGAGACTGCGCTTTGAAGGGCCAGTCGCATTTTCGGTCCCCGTTGTGCTCTTAGGGTCCCGCTGTGTTTATTTGGGGCTTCTGATGCACATTTGTGGGGCCCGAGTACGATTTTGAGGCTTCGGTGCGTTTTTTCTGGGTCCCAGCGCGACTTATCGCGCCCAGGCGCGTGGTTCCGGGACCCAACGCCAGTTATCTGGGCTCAACGCGATTTTTGTGGATCTCTTCTGAATTTTCTTTAACTTCCGAATCCCGCCCTGATGTTTCGAGTCCCTGGTGCCATGTTTTTGTATCTCACCTTGATGTTCTTCGAGCTCCGGTATGTTTTTCGATGCCGTACGCGATTTGTCAAGGCATCTGATGACATGTTCGGTGCTTCAGAACCATTGTCCTGACCCGGACTTTTTTGCAATCCCTCCTGATTTTGGAGGGTCCGGCTTTATTTTTCGGATACCGATGGGACTTTGGGGTCACACGGTGCCTATGTGGGGCCATAGACGCCAATTGTTGGCAGCCCCGACGTTAATTTTTGATGCCCAGACCAAATTTTTGGTACTACCGATGGGTCCGAGCGCGAAATTTTTGGTACTACCGAATTGTGGGTCCGAGCGCGAAATTTGGTGGGACCGGTTCGAGTTTGCGGGGCGCGTTGTACTTAGCTGTGACCCCAACACGATCTTGGCGGTACCTGTTGCAGATTTTCGTGCCTCGGAGCGAGTTTTCTGGGGCCCGACGTATTTACTTTGAGCCCCTACGCGAATTCTGGTGGACCGACGCAAATTTGTGTGGTCCCAGCGCGACTTTTGGGGGCCTCGGCTCGATTCTTGGGAGCATATCCCTCTTAGAAGGGAGGGGCCATTTGCCCCTTTGATATGTCACTGCGGCCACCGAAGGAGTTCTATTTTTTCTATAGGTCGTTATGTGATATTTTTGGGTCCTGGTACGATTCTTCGGTCTCCAGGTGCGATTTTTTTCGGTGCCCTGACACTTTTTTTTTCCAGTGCCCAACGGGTTTTGCGGGGACTTCGACCCGATTTTTTTGGGCGCAGAGTGACATTCCGGTTCATAATTGATTTTTGGGGAAGCAGCAACCTTTGGGGTCCAGGCGCGACTTTTTTGGTTCCCAGTGAGATTTTCGAAGGCTGCGACGCGACGTTTTTAGTCCAATGTAATCTTTTGTGTCCCGACGTCATTTGCTTGGATCCCTAGCGCGAGTTTTAGCGACCTCGACACTTTGTGGGTGTCCAATACGTTTTGGATGCTTTTGGTGTCATTGTTGGGGCCCAAGAGTGATTATCCATTTCCGGATTGTTTTTCGTTGACCCCGGCTTCATTTGTGTCCAAATGATACTGTTGGGGAACGGTACGACTTATCGTGCCCCTAGCGTGATTTTCATGATCCGGGCGTGAATTTTTGGTATCCCATAGGCTCAGCGAGATTTTCAGGGGCCCCGGCCGGATCTTTTGGGCCCATGTCGTGATTTTCAAGTACCCCGGCACGACTCCTGCCATTTCAGGTGCTTCTAGCAAATTATAGACCTCCTCTCGCGTCTTAGGGGTCTCGTCTCATTTCCTGGAGCTTCTTTACCGGTTTTGGACGTCTTCTCGTCCTGCCTACCCTCCTCCATATTCAATGGTCCTCCTCTCCCGTTTTGGAGGACCTCCTCCCACATCCTGGGGCCCCTTTAACATGGCATGGGACTTCCTCTCATGTTCCAGGGGCATCCTCTGCCAAATTAGGGGCCTCCTGCCACGCCTCGTGGGCATCCTCCTTTGTCCTCGCAAAGCTTACCCGTCTTGAGGGGATCTTCAATTTTGGAAACCTCGCCTCCTTCCATACCTGCTACCTACCACTCCCATTTTAAGGGCCTTCTCTCATTTCCTGGGAATTCCTTCCGGGTCGTCGGGGCCTCATTCGGCCCTGGAGACCTCCTACTCCATCTCGAGGGACTCCTCTCGAGTCCGGCAGGGGCCTCCTTTTTTTCTTTTGGAGGCTTTCTTTTTCAAATTAGGGGCCTCCTTTTCACGTCTTCGGGGCCTCCTGTTCCGCGTTTTGATTCTATCTTTTCCCATTTTAAGGTTGGCCTCTTATCTCCTGGTGGACTCCTGTTCTCTCTTAGGTGGCTCCTCTTCCAAATTACACGCAACCTTTCCTATCTCAGTTACCTTGTCATTTCCTGGGGACCTTCTTACCCGTCTTGAAGCCTTCTTTCTCGCCTGGGAGCCATCCCTCTTATCTAAGGGCCATTCTCTCCTATTTTAGGGGCTTCCTCGTGCATCATAGGGTCTCTTTCCAATCTTATATCGTCCTCTTCCGAATTAGGTGCTTCCTGTCTACTTTTCTCGATTATCCTTTTCTATCTTGGTGGAACCTTACCCGTTTCGGGGACTGCTTTTACGTCTCCGAAACCTCATCTCATATCCACTGGCTTTCTGTTCCGTCTTAGGGCCTTCTCTCATTTTCTGAGGTCTCCCTTCCCGTATTGGGGCCTCCTGTGCAATCCTGGGGGCCTCCTTTGCAATCATGGGGGTTTCCTTTGCAATCCTGGGGCCTCCTTTGCAATCCTGGAGTCCTCCTTTGTAATCCTGGGGGCCTCCTTTGCAATCCTGTGGGTGCCTCCTTTGCAATCTTGAGGGTCCTCCTTTGTAATCATGGGGCCTCCTTTGCAATCCTGAGGCCTCCTTTGCAATCCTGGTGTCCTCCTTTGCAATCCTGGGGCATCCTTTGCAATCCGGGGGCCTCCTTTGCAATCCTGGGGCCTCCTTTGCAATCCTGGAGTCCTCCCTTTGAAATCCTGGTGGTCTCCTTTGTAATCCTGGGAGCCTCTTTTGCAATCCTGGGGCCTCCTTTGCAATCTTGGGGGCCTCATTTTCAATCCTGGGCGGCCTCCTTTGTAATCCTGGGGGCCTCCTTTGCATTCCTGGGGGTCTCCTTTGCAATCCTGGAGTCCTCCTTTGCAAACCTGGGGGCCTCCTTTGCAATCCTGGGGGCCTCCTTTGCAATCCTGGAGTCCTCCTTTGAAATCCTGGTGGCCTCCTTTGCAATCCTGGGAGCCTCTTTTGCAATCCTGGGGCCTCCTTTTCAATCCTGGGGGCCTCCTTTGCAATCCTGGGGGCCTCCTTTGTAATCCTGGAGGCCTCCTTTGCAATCGTGAGGGCCTCCTTTGCATTCCTGGGGGCCTCCTTTGCAATCCTGGAGTCCTCCTTTGCAAACCTGGGGGCCTCCTTTGCAATCCTGGGGGCCTCCTTTGCAATCCTGGGGGCTCCTTTTCAATCCAGGGGGCCTCCTTTGTAATCCTGGGAGCCTCTTCAGCCTTCAATCTAGGGGCCTCCTTTGCAATCATGGGGGCCTCCTTTGCAATCTTGGGGGCCTCCTTTTCATGCATGGGGGCCTTCTTTGTAATCATGGAGGCCTCCTTTGCAATCCTGGGGGCCTCCTTTGCAATCCTGTGGGCCTCCTTTGTAATCCTGGAGGCCTCCTTTGCAATCCTGGGGGCCTCCTTTGCATTCCTGGGGGCCTCCTTTGCAATCCTTGAGTCCTCCTTTGCAATCCTGGGGGCCTCCTTTTCAATCCTGGGGGCCTCCTTTGTAATCCTGGAGGCCTCCTTTGCACTCCTGGGGGCCTCCTTTGCAATCCTGGGGGCCTCCTTTTCAATCCTGGGGGCCTCCTTTTCAATCCTGGGTGCCTCCTTTGTAATCCTGGAGGCCTCCTTTGCAATCCTGGGGGCCTCCTTTGCAATCCTGGGGGCATCTTTTGCATTCCTGGGGGCCTTCGTGTCAATTGTTGGCACTCTCGTGATTTCTGGGGCCTCCTATCCTCTCCTAGGTGACTCCTTCTTCAAATTAGGGGCCTCTTCTCACGTCTTGGAGGCCTCCTCTCGTGTCTCGTAGGCCTCATTGCTCACTTTTTTCCTGTGCATTTCCGGATAGGGGCCTCCTCAAATTTCAGGGGGGAGGCGCCCCCCTGTTTGACGGCAGGGGGGGCGACTGCCCCCCTGCCCCCCCGGTGGCGACGCCCTTGAGCAGGGGAAGCCTCGGTTATCTGGTGGCCTGTGACCACCTGGGCATAGGATGCCCCTGCTACATACTGGCCCCTACATGTTGCCTTTTCTTGCCTACCCTGTGCAACAAGGGCAGCCTTGAGATTGGAAAGCTCTGCCTTAAGGGTTCTAACCTCCTCCTCTAGTGCCTGCATCCTGGTAAAAACCATCCTACAGGCTGCAGGGTATTCCTAGATTTAGATTGAAAGGTAACTTGCTACAAAATGATATACAAAATAACAGAGCAGATAAAAATAACTGACCAAGCTTAGGGACACAAAGTCGCTGTGCTGAAAATTGACAAGTGGCGTGATTTTAAAGAAAGACGAAATCAACTCGTTAAACAACTGGCAAAAATTAAATGAATAGCTGACTATTATTTACTATAAATGGCTACCTCCTGTACTGCCAGATAATGATCGAAACACCTCCAGAACACTGACACACTAGACGGAGACAATTAGCCAAATATGTCTTCTATATTTTTATATATATACTTTTTTTTTTAATTGTCTAATCTAATCGTCTTCTAGAGAATTAGGCAACTAGATGAATATCACTTATGCTAGAGAGTTAAAATTTTAAGGCTAAAGGCTAGAACATGAAAAATCACAGAAGTCAAACAGCTCTTATAACTTAGACAAAATGGCACTGGGCAGCCTCGCTGGGTTGATATAGCCTAATTTGCTTGAAAAAAAATACTTATTAGATAAAAACTATGCAAATATATGCACAGAAGTAATTGCTAAATACCTATCCACAGTTTAGCCCAGTATACTGCCCTGTTCTGCAACGACTTATCTGGTAAGTAGGAGCTCCACACCGACGTGTTTCCACCTTGACGCCTGGCGGCAAACATGAACTCTATCTCAACGCGCTCTCCATCCTTCCATCTCTCTATCTCTGTCTATCTCCCTCTATTTCTCTCTATCTCAATATATTTATATATCTCTGTGTGTGTGTGTGTGTGTGTGTGTGTGTGTGTGTGTGTGTGTGTGTGTAGGTATGTGTGTGTGCGTGCGTATGTGTATGTGTGTCTGTGTGTGTAGGTGTGTGTGTGTGGGTGTGTGTGTGTGTCTGTGTGTGTAGGTGTGTGTGTGTGTGTGTGTCTGTGTGTGTGTGTGTGTGTGTGTGTGTAGGTGTGTGCCTGTGCTTTGTGAATGTGTGACCGACCGGAAGTGCGGTACCATAAGCCCAGTACAGATGCAGCGTGTCCGCAAGCTACGGTGTCGACGTTAATCTACAGTTGCATCCAAATCTCCTCAGTCACATCCGGTAGCTCCCTTGATTAGCTGGATGACCACACAGGGCCGCCTACGACGGTTCTTTGTGAGCAGAATAAAAGTACTGCACTCGAGACGAAAAAGCGCTACCACGCACCAGAAAACCAGATAATTACAACCGGGGTAAAATTACCCTAAAAATCATCCAAGAAATGCGAGCAGCATTCGAAGCCGCTTTTCGAAGCATTGGAAGCCTCTTCTGTCAGGCAGGTAAATGTGCCATGATGGATAGAAAGCTTCTGTTATGCCTTATGCCGAAGTATGCAGACGTTGCTTTTACGAGTAGTAACAGTGCGAGGTGAAACTGAAGTGTGGGAACATGCATGACATTCGAGGTGCAAGCAAAAAGCGACATACTGCACGGCGAAATGAAATGGCGGATAGTATAAGTGATGGACTTCGACAAGCTTAGTAATGTGGATTCATAATTCACAATTTAAATAGTGAAATCTTCACTGCAATCGCATCCAACGTTTGCCATTGTGTGTGCTGAGTACGCAGTCAATCGCCAAGTGAAGAGGTAGGTAGGTAGGTAGGTAAGTGAAGGATTTCATCCCATTCGGTTGGGCTGTCGTTCACAATTACCTTAACTCTATTTCGGTAGGGGGGGGGGGTTGCGGCGGATTACGACCTCTGCGGTATTTTTGCATGTCCCTAACCCTTTGTTCCCTAACCCTTTATGATAGGATCGTGAAATTCGTGGACTGTTCCTAACATTCATTTTTCTACTTCCTACCACAATTCGAATGTCCTAGCCATATCAGAGGTGGCTCCAGGAGCGAGTGTTGGATGGCACCTCCGGCAGATTTGTGCGAAAACTTAGGAACATCACATGCATGTGAATATTTTCAGGTTTTACTTTTCACTTGACTATATTTTGCAATTAAAATGCTCATACTACCTTGCTTAACTCCGGAAATGCGTATTTGGAGCCTGATCATGTCAGGGACGGAGTCAGGGTCGAAAATCGGTATTCTCAAAGCGGTCGGTATCATTTACGTTGACATCCGAAAGTTGAGAGGGTGGAATAAATTTAGGACAAACGGCAATAATGCATCACAAACAGTGTCGAAGCCCGAAGATTGTCCCGATGCCGGATTTAGGAGCTCACGAGAGGTATTCAGAACACGCCCTATTCAAACCACAAGAAGCAAGGGCGCGGCCAGGTCAACACTTTGCCAATGGCGGCTCAAGAAAGGGAGGAATGAATTCAGGACACACGGTTATAATAAATTACACGCAGGTGCAGAGACAGCAGTTTTGTCTAATTGCCAATAATTGTAGTAGCCTTCTTACACAGATCGCCCAGTCATCAGCAAGTTTAACCTCCAAGCGACGCCTCTGGACAAAAATATCACGATTGACATTAATATTAGTATTTAATTAGCGTAATCACATGATGAGCTATACCTTCCATTCCCAGGAATACGCCCTACCATATATGCTTCATCTCTCCATGACCTGTCTAGTTTTCCTGAATTGAACAGCTGCGCAGGAACTCAGCGGTCCTCATACCGAATTCTTAGCATTTGGTGGCACCTTTCTCCAGGTGCCACCATCGGCAGGATCGATGCCAATGCGTCTCTCCTGACCGACGTGCTGTTCACGAACCGGCGCGCGCAATCATCAATGCAAAAGAGACAACACCCTTGCTCCTCTCTCGTGCCGACTGTACACGAGTCAGTTCCCTCGACCCAGTTACACCCTGTTGCTTCTTCTTGAAAATGCCTGCATGTGTCATGAACGTGTAGCATACACGTGTCACAGGGGTTGTCAGGTGACAGCCAATGGGAGCTGGTCGACGGGTTATGTTCATGACTGCTGGAGTGGAGGCGTCCCATCACCTGAACGGCGTCAACAACGTCGCGTCACCGGTCGAGCGAGCGTGGCATTTCATCGTCCACATGATCGAGCCCGCCCCGACACTGACGGTCGTCGTGTCTGGCTGGCGTGATATACGCCGCAATAAAACCTCTTGAGAATGAACAGCATATGTTCGTCGGAGACGTGCGATCACGCACTTGAGCCGAAATCCGATCACACTCGGACGTGGCACTGGGACGCCCAGCAAGTGGTCCCATTGGCCATGGCGCGAGCGCTGTTTGGATAATTCATGGATAACGTTATCTGAACACACCATCATGAGACCGAGTGCCTTACAATAAAACACTAAATCCTCGGTTATGCTCCATTCTGTTATTATGTTAGGAAATCCGAACTAACTGGTTCGAATTTCATGGACGGAAAATATTTGCAAAGAACGCTTAAAAAATAACATGGGGACACGAGGTAGATTAAATAAATAGTATTGCATAACCACATGGCATTCAGACAACTGTCCGGTCAACCGTTATCGTGGTGAGCGTTCTTCACATCTCCATACAGGACATTCGTGCGGTTCTCTACACTACCAGATTACCCACTTTAGCTGCCACCGTTCTTAAAAGTGTCCACCTGTTAATTTCAAAGGTGATAGACTCGGGCATTTCCTCCAAACTCTGGTGACAGATAACGCGCTTCTCACCACTCTGCGCGGTGCACGTGCCGACGGGTGCAAGGACGTCGGTTTGGTGTGGTTTGTCGCAGGTTTGGTGTGATGTGACGCTGGTTTGGTGTGGTATGCCGCTGGTTTGGTGTGATGTGCCGCCGGTTTAATGTGGTGTGCCGCAGGTTTGGTGGGGTGTGCCGCCGGTTTGGTTTGTTGTTCTGCTGGTTTGGTGTGGTGTGCCGCCTGTTTGGTGTAGTATGCCGCCGGTTCGGTGTGATGTGCCGTCGGTTTGATGTGGTGTTCCGCCGGTTTGGTGTGGTGTGTCGCCAGTTTGGTGTGGTGTGCCGCCGGTTTGGTGTGATGTGCTGCCGGCTTGGTGTGGTGTGCCGCCGGTTTGGTGTGGTGTGCCGCCGGTTTGGTGTGGTGTGCCGCCGGTTTGATGTGGTGTTCCGCCGGTTTGGTGTCATGTGCTGCCGGCTTGGTGTGGTGTGCCGCCGGTTTGGTGTGGTGTGCCGCCAGTTTGGTGTGGTGTTCCGCCAGTTTGGTGTGATGTGCCGCCGCTTTGGTGTCATGTGCCGCCGGTTTCGTGTGGTGTGCCACCGGTTTGGTGTGGTGTGCCGCCGGCTTGGTGTGATATGCCGCTGGTTTGGTGTGGTGTGCCGCCGGTTTGGTGTGGTGTGCCGCCGGTTTGGTGTGGTGTGCCGCCGGTTTGGTGTGGTGTGCTGCCGGCTTGGTGTGATATGCCGCTGGTTTGGTGTGGTGTGCCGCCGGTTTGGTGTGGTGTGCCGCCGGTTTGGTGTGGTGTGCCGCCGGTTTGGTGTGATGTGCCGCCGGTTTGGTGTGGTGTGCCGCCGGTTTGGTGTGGTGTGCCGCCGGTTTGGTGTGGTGTGCCGCCGGTTTGGTGTGGTGTGCCGCCGGCTTGGTGTGATGTGCCGCTGGTTTGGTGTGGTGTGCCGCCGGTTTGGTGTGGTGTGCCGCCGGTTTGGTGTGGTGTGCCGCCGGTTTGGTGTGGTGTGCCGCCGGCTTGGTGTGATATGCCGCTGGTTTGGTGTGGTGTGCCGCCGGTTTGGTGTGATGTGCCGCCGGTTTGGTGTGGTGTGCCGCCGGTTTGGTGTGGTGTGCTGCCGGCTTGGTGTGATGTGCCGCTGGTTTGGTGTGGTGTTCCGCCGGTTTGGTGTCATGTGCCGCCGGTTTCACAGTGCAACTCCCAGCAAACACCTTGTGCTGCGTGCTGGGAGAGACCACGGCGCAAAATCTGAGTGGTAATTTTGGTAATTCTGCAAAAAGCATTGAGGATCAAGCAGTTTCAAACTCGAGTTGATCTGGTGTGTACTCCAATAGTCTTGATGGTGAAGGGTGAAAATCATTGGGAAGAGGGGAGGGGTGAAGGTTCCCTACTGTGTGCATCGTTGCACCTGTGCCTTGGGCGGTTACATTTTCATGAAATGTCATGGAACATTTTCACATCTGCGTGGCTTGCTTGCAGATGCGGGGCTGGGCAGCGTGTTGAGTGCTACTCCGCGTGCTACCTGACGCCATCGCGAACACCTATGGCCGTTCTTATTTTACGCTTACTTCTTATATTACGCTGTGCGTGCTACCTTGACAGAGTTACGAACACATAGAATGATCGTTCAATTTTCAGTTAGTGTGAGAGGCTGAAGGCTACGAAGGTGGTTAGGAAGGGTGGGGAACCTCGACATTGCTTTTCTTCCAGTTCTCGAAAGGCTTACCGTTCACCATGGGGTCGTCGATATAACCTTGTCGTTCATCTCTTGGCAGCTTTCTATGTGCTGTTCCTATAAGGTTTTCGCGAAAATGCATGCTTCACATTCGGCTGTTGGCAAAAGCATCCCGACCTTAAAAGTGCTTAGTGTGCGGAGTTGGAGGCTGCAGCACTAGCCTCTGAGGGACGAAGCCGGTCATTTGGTCTCGTGTCATCCTGGGGGGAAATGGACCGGCAGAATTAGCACCAGATTGAAGCTCAAGTCCGGGTGGTCTCACTGTGTTGCCCGACTTCAATTCTTCGATCGTCAGCTGCACCGACAACAGCAAAGTGTGGCCCGAGTCAATCGTGTTCAGGAGCGCGAGATAATGCAGCGATAATGATCTTCGGCCATTATTGATATTCTGCAATTAGAGCTTGCAAGTAGCCACATGGCTGCGTGTGTGGTTGCTTGCAAGCAACCACCCGCGTAAATACTTTGTTGCTACGTATGGCATGTTTTCTTCACTTGAGCTTAAATACAGCTGGAGATTTTGCTGCACGTGCTCCATTGCTCTGTATATATATATATATATATATATATATATATATATATATATATATATATATATATATATATATATATATAAAAAAATAAATATATATAAAAAAAAAAAAAAAAAAATATAAAATATATAATAAAATATATATATATATATATATATATATATATATATATATATTATATAAATATATATATATATATATATATATATATATATATATAATATATATTATATATATATATATATAGGCGACGACAGTGTGATTTCGATATTTGTGTGTGGTGATAGGGTATGTTTTATATTCACCTGCAACCGGCTGGCCAGAGAGTAGGGAAGGGATATTTTCGTTATTTTTATCCCTCCACGATTATGCCAGCACCGCTACTATAAGAGAACAGAAACTAGCATTGCCTTGAAGCAATTGCCAAATAGACAGCAGAAAATAGATAACGAAGCTTACCAGGTTTGCGGGATTGCAGATCAATTCGTCAGGGATCACATTAAGGTCTAAAAGAGAATTACAGGCATACATTTCGCATGACCTACGTATGTGTCAGCCCACGCGATACCTGTGGCATATAGGGGGCTCGACATTGTCTAAAACATAGCCAGCGATAAGCACACCCAAACATAAGCAAAACAAAGCACAACGAAATAGCGCGTCGCGTGTCATGGGAACATGAGAACCGTGATAATTACCCAGGCTATGCGTTTTTCAATGAGGTCCTCCAGGACCCATCGATGTTAATGACCTCATGTGACCCCCAGAAGACCGCCTATCGTCTGAGAACAGCTGAAGCATGAAGTGTTTATGATCATAACACATTAATTACAGGAAACCAGGCAAACATACAAGTTCAGAAAAGGCCATCAAATATTCCTCCACCAATGCCGCTATAGTTTGCGGTTATCTGACAGGACCTGGGAATTATTTGTTTACCAAGACATCCGAAAAGTTAGTACACCAGCCATGCCAAGCATTGGCGCAACACTGCCCGCCGTGTTCCACCTCAGCGCCGGAACACAGCTCGAAGGCATCGTCCAAACCCCTGTGATGGCGACGTTCAAATGCACTCAGCTTGAGGGCATCATCCAAACCCCTGTGATGGCGACGTTCAAATGCACTCAGCTTGAGGGCATCATCCAAACCCCTGTGATGGCGACGTTCAAATGCACTCAGCTTGAGGGCATCGTCCAAACCCCTGTGATGGCGACTTTCAAATGCACTCAGCTTGAGGGCATCATCCAAACCCCTGTGATGGCGACGTTCAAATGCACTCAGCTTGAGGGCATCATCCAAACCCCTGTGATGGTGACGTTCAAATGCACTCAGTTTGAGGGCATCATCCAAACCCCTGTGATGGCGACGTTCAAATGCACTCAGCTTGAGGGCATCATCCAAACCCCTGTGATGGCGACGTTCAAATGCACTCAGCTTGAGGGCATCATCCAAACCCCTGTGATGGCGACGTTCAAATGCACTCAGTTTGAGGGCATCATCCAAACCCCTGTGATGGCGACGTTCAAATGCACTCAGCTTGAGGGCATCATCCAAACCCCTGTGATGGCGACGTTCAAATGCCAACTGGCGATTGGCTGTGGCCGGCCAATTAGCATCAACATCGGCCGGTGGCACGAGCAACTCTCTGCCTGCTGCAGACAGCTGAATGGTCCAGGTGACGCGGTGCCAAGTCCAAACCTGCCTGTTAAAGTAATGACCTCTCAAGCAAGAATCGAAACTTGTGAATTTGTGCCCGTGCTTTGATAATAGCATCACCTACAAGGGGATACATATCAGCTGCCACAGTTTTGTCAATCGTCAGCTGTGAACTTGATGCCATGCCTCTGTCGACATGATGATCATGGAGAAACAGCTGTTTTCTCCTTCACCTTCGCAGTCCGGAGGGTCATTCCCCCCCCCCCTTCTTCATTCCCCTCTCTTCAATTTTTTTCCTGGGTTAACACCCTCAGCGATACATGCTATCGTTTTGAAATACGTTCCTTCTATCACGCGCTCTGCACACATTGTGTCAAACATTGCTTCCATGCTCTTCAGATAGCGGAGCTAAGACGGCTCAAAGTCAGGTCACAACCTCGTCTCAGTGCGATATTTTTTCAGATGAGACAACGAGTGAAGCGAGAGAACAAACGCCGTCCTACAAACGAGACCAATTTAGGCTCGATATTGTCTGTGTATTGGGAAGCGTTTCAAAGACGTATTTTGATTCAGTACACTACGTGAAGCTATATGTGAAAAAATGTGTTGTGAAATTATGCATTGATTTGGATACATTGGAATGCACCACAATTCCATGTTTCTGAGATATCAGGTAAAATATTAAAAATATTGATGTATCAAGCATTTGATTTTATTGGCTAGATCCAACTTTGCATGCATACCAAGTCGTTCTCTGCGTGAAGGACAGTCAACTGAAAATAAAATTAAATAACAAAATATGACACGTGAAGTGGAACCTGGATGGATGGCTACCACAAACCACAGAACAACAATGACATGACTTCACCAACCACGTGAGCACGGGCAAATGACCTGTTTGAGCACCTCCGGTTCTGTGCAACTTTATTAGTAATAGTTTCTTAAGTTTTTTTATGGATGGGCCTTCGCTACAAGCAGACATGACCCACCGGATACGCTTCCCCATCCACATGAGAACGTGCAGTTCAGCGACTATGGCACTGCCATTTTCCTTCAGCCAAAATAAGGGAGGGGAAGTAAGTACTGGGTGGATGGTCGCCACGAACTGGACACGAACATGAACAACCGTAATCGCTGGACTTTGACCGACTGAAGAGAATCGTCGCCTCCACCCACCTAGCGGCAACGCTGCGTAAGGCCATCTCTCCAACCACCAGACATAGAAAACGAGCAATCGGGCAGATAAAACCTGCGACACTCACTTACGACCGTCCGCATTGCACTTTGCATGTCTTTACTTGCATATTGCACATTGCATACCTTTAACCCTTTAACCCCCTTATCCCCATTAACCCGTTTAGCTTTTCTTTCCGGTCAGATCCTCACACCCCGTCTCGTGGGGGAAGGTCGTTATATTCCCCCTTTAATCTCCAAACTAAGCGTCGCACGAAAACGAAAGAGGTGTCATCGGAAAGAGTTCGACAAGTAGGGCCCGAAGCAACCTCCAAAATGTTCTCCCCATAAAAGTGACGGCTATGAGGTCATGATTGATGTCATGTTTCTGGTTATGGGAGTTAATTTTGAGGAAGATTAAAAAATATAACATATTTGGAATCAGAAAAGGAAGCCATAATGGACTATGCTTCGACAATGTTTATCCACCAAAAATATAAACTTAGTTTCTGAAATTGTCTAAATTATTTGTTCGGTATATTTTTCAAGTTTTGCTTGTCTAATGGGTGCAGCGCATCGAGAAACGTTGCTTTAAGTAAACGTAGTCTCATAAAAGTGCTTACTTTAACCAGAATCTTCTATTTGAGTCCTTATGGGCAAATATGCAAAACAAAGTGATCAAAAACTCAACAAATCACAAATTACACTGGTGCGTTTTATTGCGTTCCCAAGGAAAAGCAAACGCTGAATGTTTCCTTAAAATATTTGTGCCCGTTAAAGCGTAGCGACTGGTTGAACATCTTTGGAGGTGACCTCATTTGACCTTGACTAATTCGATGACCGAAGATGCCCTGACCTCAAAATGTTCACACACCATATCAATTTGATGTGAGGAAAGGTATGCCATGTTTTGGCATTGCCTCGTCGCAATCTTTCACTATCCGCGGAAACCATTGGGTGGGGGGGGAGTAAAAAAAAACCCTCCCGAGACGGCACAGGTTAATATATATACGCTGACCCATCTTCTTTTCACAATCAAGCCGAACAAGTTGCGGTCAAAAGGTAAACATAGGCTCGCAGATAAAAAAACACATATGGAAAAGAGAAAAGTGATCTCAGGTTAGGTCTCCAGTTCAAATGAAGCATAAAATATAATAAAAAAGTGTTTCCTGGTGCATAACTGTTGCTATTCAATATGCTCTGCAAATCCGGATGATATCTAGTGGCCAATTACGTTGCCTAAATATGTGTCAGGTATCAGGTCAGCATGAGGTCAGGTCCCTGAGATATGACCTGAAGTTTCCCGAAGGTACATGTATTTCAGGCGCTCTAAAGGCTCAATGCGGACTATTGCGAAGTAAAAATGGCTAACCAAGGGTAATTGTGCACGTCGAGTTCATTTCTGATATGCTTGATTTCCAGAAATTAGAGTGTGGGATATTCATTTGTTTTCGAGGGTGTTCGAAAAACAAGGATTTGTGTTCCCCAGAATTGTCAAAGAGGATGGTGGACACATGGCTTGCGTTTGGTGACAATCATTGCCGTGTCCTGAGCGTCGTCTGTTTCTGGAATTGTCATCTTCAGCAGTTCACCGCATGTTTCCATATAATCCAAGTGTTATACTATGAGACGCTGAGCACCTGAACACGCTGGAGCTGAACTGACGCACATTGGGCTATCAGAAGATTATCGCCCGATCTGATTTACAGTAGGAAATCAAATGCTAATGAACGCAGATGACACAAGGCTTAAATTCGGTTGCTGCGCACAAATCATGTTCCGGTACTTGACAAGTGGCATCAAAGAAACTGTCCGTACCGCTTGCTTGCTGAGTTTTCGCATTGTTGCAACAGACGGCGTCAGGGTGCCGCTCAGCTCACCTCCAAGGCCGAGCTGGAGCTAAGAAAGTTTTTAATTGGCTCATCTATCGCAAAATGGAAGAAGGAAGACGAGATCCCCCCCCCCCCCCCCATGAGGTCGCGGTGCTTTGGCAATCTCTTCCTTGCGTTGCAGCCCCAATCGCTCTGCAATGCTCGTGGACAGGATGTCTATTTTCGCGAACACAGTTTTTGCTATCAAGTGCATGAATGTGTTCTTCAATAATTTTCATCCGTGCTTTGATCTACTGCGTATGCCGCCAGTTTGACGCCTCCTTTTCCTGCCGCGTGACACTTGCCTGGTGTCGGACTCACTTCGTTTGATGTTTGGGAACCATGGAGCTGCAACACCATAACAGTTTTTCTCGCCTGGACGTGGGCTTTGTCTGCGACACAACACACACAGCTTCTGTAGCCGTCCGCAGCGATCTGAGTGACATCTCATCCACGGCTGACATTGCTTCGTTTGGAAATGTTTCACATCTTTTCAAACTTATCAGCCAGTTCGGACAAGTATGTGACCGGAAGTGCGCCACACTGTCCATTTGGCCACAGTTGCGGCCAGTTTTGATATTGATTGTACCTTATCTTGGATGGTGCTAGGTCTGTGCGTTCTCCAACCGCACAGACTAGCGAATCTAATTTCAGATTATTCCGACACAAAATACACTGTGAACCGCAAATTCTGAAGACAAAATTGTGTCGATATTATCTTGCGGCAGCGCCATAGCCATTCACAAGATCGACAAGAACTTGGTCTGATTATGACATCTGTTGTCTAAACTAACCTGCATCAATCACGTACTCTCAATGTCAACAACATTTGAGCTTCCCACGAAGTAGCCGGAACTGGTGGGTATTAACTAAATTTGAAGCAGCTATTGCCCAGCTCTACCTAGCTCATCCCATTCAATGCAAATTCCAGGCCTCTCATTATCCGATAAAAATACTCGTGGGATAGGGGGTTACGCCAATCGTTAAGATGTGATTGGACCAAATTTATGGTAGCCCCATCCATGGTAGGGCGTAGGTGCGTAGGTACTTTACTTTGTTACTATGTTGTACATTACTTTACTTTGAAAAGAGGCCCTTCATTGGCAATGAAGCATCTTCTGTGGTTGAGTCTACCAAATGCAGGTGGTTCCGGCTTGGTTAGACTGTATCGGAAGTGGCTCCGGTTTGGTTAGGCTGTATCGGAGGTGGCTCCGGTTTAGTTAGGCTGTATCGGAGGTCGCGCCGGCTTGGTTAGTTTGTATCGGAAGTCGGCTTGATTAGACTCTATCGGAGGTGGTTGAGGCTTGGTTAGGCTATATCGGAAGTCGGCTGGGTTAGCTGTATCGGAGGTCGGCTTGGTTAGGCTGTATCGGAGGTGGCTCCGGCCTGGTTAGTCTGTATTGGAGGTGGCACCGGCTTGGTTATGCTGTATCGGAAGTCGGGCTGAGTTAGGCTGCATTAGAAGTGGTGCCGGCTTGGTTGGCTTGTATCGGAAGCGAAAGCTCAAATCGGTGCAGTCTACCAGCCACAAGTTAGGCCGCGAAGAACAGTGAGCCCCTTGCCATTAGCTTCAAGATATTGCATTATGCTGCAGCATTTCACCAACTTTGAAGCTGTTTCAAGTTTGCGTTCGGAAACTACTCATGTTACATGCCATTCAGAAACTTTACCGAAATTACACTGATTAGCGTCAGCCAAAGACTTTTGGAGAAATATGCTGTCATGTAAATCTAGACTGGCTCCCCAATGCGACATGCTGGAATTCCTCAGCTCACCGGTAGGAGGCTTAGTTTCGTGGCGCCTAAATAATGTTGTTTTGAGTTATTCGGTGCATACGAAATGAAACAAACATTCTGAAAATGAGATAATTGCACACTCTAAATTAACCTGGCCGGGCCGACCGACAAATCCACCTTCGCCGGGCCTGGGGGGGGGGGCTTTCAAAACCCGATCTAACTTCGGATCTACGTATGTCAGGATGAAATATGAAATACCGTTTGAAGCTCGGGTAATGAAGAGCCCGAAACATACCTTAAGCTTGCATCTGGACTGATAATGAGGCCGTGTTATGTCAATATATGGTCCCTCAATTAAGTCCATGGATGTGATTAAAAAGGCAGAGCTTGTGTTCTTTCGACATGGTTGTTCAAAAATTAACATCACTGAATGCATTTATATTTATCAAAGTGAAACAGGGTCAAGACAGGATAGGTCATGTCAGGTCAGGATCAGGGTT
Organism: Ashinkailepas kermadecensis; assembly: GCA_034440615.1. Classification (NCBI taxonomy): domain Eukaryota; kingdom Metazoa; phylum Arthropoda; class Thecostraca; family Neolepadidae; genus Ashinkailepas; species Ashinkailepas kermadecensis. The sequence continues at coordinate 240,809 of JAOTOM010004641.1, read as the reverse complement.
GAAAACTAACCTCCAATCTATGCATGTTAGAGACACATCAGTAAGTGGCACTGGAAAGCGAATGTTGCCCATAATCTCATATAACATCTTATTTCTCAATTTTTTCCGCCATGCTAAGATCGCTAAATGCCATAACGGGCCAACCCAGTTGCATGATCTTTGCCTTGGAGAATGGCCTGGAAAGTATAAAAACATTTGTTTCGGATCCTTCCAACTGAACCATTCAAGAAAATTATTTGTATCTGATGGGTATTCGAAAATTATAATGTCAGGTCAGGTCATCCTATATGGTCAGGTCAAGTAAATTCGAGCTTGAATATGGCCGGAACATCTCTATTATTAAAAATAAAATTGCGATCCTAGAATAACTGATATGATACTCAAGCATCTTTGTAAACTGTCCAGCTTCTGACATCGTGACTTGACCCAGGTCAGGTTGGGAAAATGTACAAATTGATAAGCCTATCTCTTCAGCCTTTGCCTAAGTGTGCACTGCTTGGGAAGCAATTCAAAATGAAGATCAAATCTGGTAAATCAGGTCAGCTTGCACGAGCTCAGGTTATCTCAGGCCATTCGTTTATCATTAAATATGCTGCACCGCTTATGCGGCGCTGAAACACCGAATTCTGATATCACCAGGCGAGTAACAGCAACATTATTCGCAAGATGGCACCGTGTAGAATATGCATTGAGGCCATGCACAGACCTCGTGGAAAATATACTGCCGCCAGTGCTTCACTAGTGTGCTGGACGAGTGCTACCACCTGACTGCGGTCAGGTACCCTGGCTGGATGTGAACAGACCCGTGCTGGACATGTGGACGTCCACTGACTGGACATCGTCATAATCCACACATCCAGCACTCAATATGTGATGCTGAAGAGATTGGCAATGGGAACACAATGCCGTAGATATTTCCTCCGTAACTCAGGACATAACATTCATGATTTGAAACTCTTCTTCGTCAAAAAGTATCTTCGTTTGTGGACTTAACCCAGGTGGCCCGTGCGGCTCTTAGCACTTGATGCTACATGACATTATGACTTTACGACTTGGCGGAGCCAATAATGGGACACGCGGAAGCCTACTGACTGGACAATGGACATGTACGTAGAAATACGGTATCCAGACCGGTGGGGAATTACCGACAAGGACTGTACAATGTGCATGTAAGGTGACATTGGTCGAACATGACGATACCTACTGAAGACGAGACCTACTGAAGGGGACGAGTGGTCCAGGGGTAAGATGCTCGTCTCACAATCGAAAGATTGTGGGTTCGAATCACACCTGTCGCTGCTCTTTACCCGCGACCAATCTGCGTGAGAGATTGGCGACGCTATATGACTCAACGGTCGACGTGTCGTAAAACCAATAACCAACCAACCAACCAGACCTACTGAATATACCTACAGGCTTGCGCCTTGACAGCAAAAACCATATCCTTCCCATATGAGGTCTACTCCATAGCAACCACCTGTCTGTTATTTAGAGTCCGGCTCCATAGCAACGATGTGGCTGTTATTTGGAGGCCGACTCCATAGCAACCACGTGGCTGTTATTTAGAGTCCGGCTCCATAGCAACGATGCGGCTGTTATTTGGAGGCCGACTCCATAGCAACCACGTGGTTGTTGTTTGGAGGCCGACTCCATAAGAACTACGCGGTTGTTGTTTGGAGGCCGACTCCATAGCAACCATGTGACTGTTATTTGGAGGCCGACTCCATAAAAATCACGGGGCTATTGTTCGGAGGCGGGCTCCATAGCAACGACATGGCTGTTGTTCGTAGGCCGACTCCATAGCAACCACGTGGCTACTTTGTTGAGGCCGACTTCATAACATTCAGGTTGTCCGTTGTCCGGGGTCCGACTCCGTAACATCCGGGTCGGCTGTTGTCCGGAGCCGACTTCATAACATATAAGTAGCTGTTGTCCGGAGGCCGACTCCATAACACTGAGGTGGCTGCTGTCGAGAACCTCAGCTTTTCCCGCCACGCGCCAGTGCTCGTGCAGACCCATTCGGGAAATTGAGTCACACAATACAGCAGCTTTTCAAGGCAATCGGCGGCGTCCGAACTCTAACCTGGCCAAATGAGGCGAACACGCCCCAAGTCATTCGGTTTATGGCGCCATGAAAGGAGACTGGGTCGGCTTTGCCGCTGATGTCTCGGCCAGCCAGGCGGGCTACACCGGTCCTGGGCTAGTGGACCGGTCCTGGGCTAGTGGACCGGTCCGGGGCTGGTGGACCGGTGCCCTTAGAATAGTGCCACTAATCCGGTACTTTTGGAAGTGTCACTGATCCGTAGCCGTTCGAGTAGTGTCATTGGGGATGCCTCTGGAATATTGTCACTTATGCGGTGCTACTGGAATAGTGCCACTGATCCTGTTCCATTTGAGTAGCGTCACTGTTGTAGTAAAGCAGAACTACGAATACAGTCACAACAGAAGGGTGATAATTATTCGTTGCCACTAGAACAGCTTCAATGATCTAGTGCCAAAGAGATATCTAATGAAACCCGACAATTCATATAACTACTTGTTTTGTAAGTTAGATATACGTTTTTTTATTCAATCTACTGGTAAAAGATTTGCAGTGCATGTTGTGGGTACAGCAGATGCCCTGCAACCTATTTGGCGTTGAACCATAACTGGTTGAGGTACAGTTCCATTTTGCTAGGAGCGATATCTTTTCTGAAGCGATATTTATTCTGACCATCTCCTGGGCCCTTGACCAATCACAAAAATTCGAACTTCATATCAATAGCAGAGGATTGGAAGAATTATGAGTGTGACGAACATAATTTCCGCGGTTGTGTTATATACCACACCTTAGATAGTGTATAAAATGCACCAGTCTGCGGATAAACAATTGAGTCTCTTTATGCTGTAAGCATACATTTCACAATATGTCACATAGTGAGGCAGCACCGTTTTAGCCGAAGAAAGAGCTTTGGATAATACATCTTAAGAAATGAAAGTGGAACTAGTACAATGAAGATGATTTAATTTACAGCATATGCACTTCGTTTCTCAATATTTCCGTCTCTATTCGCGAATCTGAAGAGAAGAAGTTGATTTTCATGAGAGCCCTTGCTGACGTGTCATGTTTCAGGTGAGATGAAACTAGTTGAACAATATACACATGCATATTATGATGGCAATATACGAACAAGAATGTCTCTGAGGTATTTTGAGGTGAAAGTATCTGTGAAGCGTCCGTGGCAAGATACGACGAAGTCAGTACGAAAATATGATGGAGACTGCGCCAAGACACCAGTATTTGGAATTAAGGGCAGTGAAGCCACACACACACAAAAGAAAATTACACCAAGCACACATTCTTTGCAGTCAATTTTGTGTGTGTGTGAAAAACAAACTGCTACCATCCTGTTAATTCCAAACTGGAATTGCGAAGATGGCAGTTCGTGACGTGATGTGAGCAAGAATATAAACGGCCCAGTTGACCGAACGGTGTCTGGAGAAACTGTTCGTGAAATAATTGACTATAGAAGTTGGTCTGTGCTTAATTTAACTGGTCGAAGAGGTATTGACGACGGCCACACAGGCCATCAGTGGTTTAAGAACCATAGAGATGGTCAAGTGTAATGACCGAGTACCGTATGTAGTTCCAAAAGCGTCAGACGAGTGAGTTCTCGCTGTATTAAGTTATTCAATTATGCATACCACCAAACGAGTGCTCGCCTGAAGGGCATCAAAGAGGTTTTTGGAAGGAGGCTTGATAAGACCTGGTCAAGCCTCCGAGGTACCGGAGATCAAGCAAAGAAGCTCCACGTCGTTCAAGTTCCCCTCGCGCTCACCCAGCTGTCTCGTAGGTGTCCTTCCCAGGGCATCTACAGGAAGCTCCCCCCCCCCCGGGTAATGTCAGACACCCGGACCCCCCCTAGTTGGTTGTTAGCCGGACTAGCCGGCTGCCGCCACTAGTTGGTGGTTACTCACCGGATTAGCCGGCGCAGCTCCCTTCCCACTCCCCTTCGGCCCAGCGGCGCTCTCGGGCGCCGTCGGCAGGCCGAATTGTACCGGTGGCCGGCCTCGACTGTCTTTTTCCAATCCCACCCAATAGGCTAGAGCCGAACAGAGGTACCTTTCTGGTTTAATGGATCGGGCTAGCGTTCTTCAGGCCGTGACTGCGCCCGCCTCTGCTCGGCTGATCCCATCCCTCCAAACTCTGTGTCTTTCTCCCCCTTTGCACGACAGACCTCTTCACCCTTCTCCTTGTAGCATCCCTTCAGGGTGCCTTTCTTGTCTGCACCGCTTCTGGGTGCTCTTACCACAGCTCATGCACTCCCCTGCCCGGTACCCTCCCCGCCCCAGTATGCCAGGGGGCCCCAGCCCCCCTCGGAGGTCGGTGGACGCCGACCCCGGCCGGGAGCCCGCCTCCCCCTCCCCGCGACCCTCCGGAGGGGTCCTTCGTTCTGCTTACTAGGGAGGAGGGCTCGTGGTCCCGCACCTCCACGTTTTGGATTGCGAGGAAGTTGGACGGCTGGACCGGCGGAGTGGTGTCCGCCAAGGTCCTCCGCTCCGGGGCCCTCTTAGTACGAGTTAGGCAGGCCTCCCAGGCCCGGGCCCTCCTAAACCTAGAAAGGTTCTTGGATATCGCCATCACGGTGGAGCTAGCGGCCCGGCTAAACTTAGTGTGCATGACAGCGTACGCCTCAGAGCTCATGGAGCGATCCGAGGAGGAGCTCCTCGCTAAACTACGGTCTCAAAGGGTGTGCGAGACCACCCGCCTCGGACGCCGACCCCGCCCTGACCCGGTACTAAAACTGGGCTTCTGGACCCAGGATCCGCCCACCCATATCATGGCGGACTACTTGTACATGACCTTCCGCCCCTGGACCCCGCCCCAGGCCCGCTGTGCTTTTTGCCAGCGGTACGGTCACCTAGGCAAGGCGTGCCGCTCCACGGAACCTGTCTGTGGGCGCTGTGCCGAGGGGCACCCAACAGACGCGTGCACATCCGAGGTCCCTCTGTGCGCGGCCTGCCTAGGTCCTCACCCGGCCTCATCCCCACGCTGCACTGTATGGCTTGACGCCAAGGAGCGGCAGCAGCGTCGCCTCACCGCTCGAGCCCCCCCCCCATCCCTTCGTCGCCTGCACCACCGGTGGTGTGGGCTCGGCCCCGCTGGGCCCCCTGTGGCCGACCACTGCCGAGGCGGCCGCTTGCTCCCGTCCCTCTCGGCCGGACCGTCCGAGCCTAACCCTTCCCCCTCCTCCCCTCCTCCCCCACCGCCAGCCACGCGCCCTGTTCCCTTAGCGGGCCCTTCCGTCTCCCCCTCCCCTCACCGTCTCCAGGACGCCTCCCGCCGGCCATGCGCCCCGCCCCCATCGCGGGCCTCTTCGAAGCCGGACCCCCACCGCCAACAGGCCGCTCCGCCGCCGGCCGCGCGCCACGTCGCGGGCCGCTCTGACGCCCGGCCTTCCCTCCGCCACCAGGCCATTCCGCCCATCAAGGCAAGGGCCTCCTCCACGCGCGCCCCCTCAGGGTTGCCTCCCCTCCCTGACCTCCGGGGTCCGCCACCCTCTCGTTCCCCGAGCCCGGACCCCTCCCCCCCCTGGTATCCAGAGCTACCTTCTTCTACACCAGGGTCGTCCGACTCGTACGAGTCGCGACGACTCCACCTCGCCCTCCCCGCCACGCCACATCGGGCGTGAGCACCAACATCACTAATGCAGACACCCACCACTGAATTCTTGCTCCAATGGGATACGAGGTCACTCATATCCCATTGGGCAGAATTCAAGGAATATATCTTTAAACAATAAACCATTGATTGCCGCCGTTCAGGAGACCCGATGGCGCGACAATGATCAATATAAATTTAATATCTTTGGCTATGCCCTCTATACCCACAACATAAATTATACACCCCGCAGCGGCGGGATAGCCATGTTCGTCTCGAACACTCTTCTTCATCACCTCATCACCATTCCCAATGACCTGAATTTTGTTGCAGTATCTGTCCAAATTGCACAACTAGAGCTCACAGTTCTCTCCCTATATCTTCCTCCTACGCTTGCACTATCCTTAGCTTCTATGACTAATCTCTTCGGTCTCCTCCCACACCCCTGTCTGGTGCTGGGCGACCTCAACGGCCACCACCAGGCATGGGGTTGTCACACCACAACCCCGCGCGGACATCACATTGAAACACTCCTCAACACCCAGAACATGGTCTTTTTAAACGACCAAACACCCACACACAACACAGATGTCGCCCTGTTCCGTCCGTCTGCCATTGACCTCTCCCAAGCTTCAGCGTCCATCGCACCCCTCTTCTTTTTGCACGTTCAGCCCGACCCCCTCTTCAGCGATCACTTCCCTATCCATGTCATACTCGAACGCTCAGCCCAGTCTAGAGATCGGTCATTCATACTCAACTGGAACGTTCGCAAAGCGAAATGGCGATCTTTCTCCCAAGAAATTGACAACCTCATCCCGCTCCAGTCTCATCCCCCAATTTCGGCATTCCTTAATACCATACCACTCGCGGCAGAGAAAAACATGTACCCAAACTCGTCGCTCCCCGATCGTAAGCACGTGCCGTGGTGGAACGACGAGTGTCAACGAGCCGTCGCCTCATGGCGGCGGGCTGAGCGTACATTTCGCAAAAACCTCACCGTACAAAACATGGTAGTAGCGCGCGAGGCAAAGCTACGCTGTTAGCAAATTATCCTTTCGGCCAAAAACACAGCTGGCAACTCTATTCAACACGTTCAACTGATTTACACTCATCTCCAAAATCTGGACCCAAATCCGTTCCTTCTCCAATGGCAGAGCCCCACACCACGAATTCTCACAACTGACAATTAACCAACGCCGCATCACAGAACTCAGAGCCGTCGCGGAACACTTCGTCACGTATTACTCTGACATCTCCTCCAACACTCAATACTCACAGCGCACCACCTCATTCCTTCGCGATACTTGTCACCTGTCACTTTGACTCTGACAACTGTGAACCCTACAACGCCATATTTACCATCTACGAACTAAATCTATCGCTCTAAAAGGTAACCAATACGGCTATTGGACCTGACCAATTTGCATACCCCTTCTTTCAAAACCTTTCTGACTCCGGCAAAGACAACCTTCTCTCGGCGCTAAACCAACTATGGACTGATGGTACTTTCCCGGCCTCTTGGTCCACTAGCACTATCATCCCTATCGTTGAACCTTTCAAACCTCGACACCTCCCCTACAGCTATTGGCCTATCTCTCTCACAAGTTGTGCTTGCAAAATTTTTGAGCGCCTGGTCAATGGACGAATCAGTCTATTTTGAAAACAACACAATTATATCCCCTTTCCACAGCGGCTTTCGGCCAAGGCGAAGCACCGCTGACAACCTCATCGAAATTATTGACTCAATTCAGCGTGGTTTTGCGACAAAATCCGAGCCTATCGCTCTTTTTTAGATCTACAATCCGTGTTCAATAATGTACACAGTTCTACCCTTCTCATTAAATTACACCGAAATGGTATCAAGGGCAGAATGGCCACCTTCATCGCTAACTTTCTTGACAATCGTTCTTTTGGTCGTCCGCTGCGGCAACATTTATTCCCACCAACACACTCTCGATCAAGGCGTCCCGCAAAGCAGCGTCTTATCCCCAACACTATTCCTCATTATGATCAACGATGCATTAGACCAACTTCCCCTGATCTCTCCCTGCCTAAAAATATTCCATATACGCCGATGATTTGACCATCTGGTGCACCCACACCTCGGCGGATACATGAAACCATTTCGTACAACTCGCCATGAATCACATTGATTCGTGGTGCTCCCTCTGGGGGCTACATATCTCTCCCACCAAATCGGCTACAATGCCCTTTTATCGGCTCCCCAGATATACCCCACCCCGCACGCCGCTCTGCTATCGCTATCAAATTATTCCCCTCTAGACCTCCTTCAAATATCTTGGAATTATCCTCGACAGAGGACTCTATTTTGGCCCCCATATCTCCTACATTAAACAGCGCTGCGTAGTGCGCCTTAATCTCCTGCGGTGTATCTCCGGTCGTGACTGACGTGCATACAAGACCACTCTCACTAATCTGTACATCGCCCTTATTCGTTCAATCCTGGAATACAATGCGTTTTTCTTCGACCACATATCCCCCTCGCACACCACCTCACTAGAACGCACACAAAACTATGCACTTCGCCTCATCACCGGTGCACACCGCATCACATCTACCACCAGTCTCCGGGTTGAGGCCAATCTCCCCAGCCTACAACACCGCAGAACACTACAACTCGTAAGATACCACTTCAGGACAGCAACACAGCTAAATCACCACTCCAATATTTCCTGGTTCAAACCCCTTGTCCGACGCTCCAAGAACAAAAATAAATACAGCATTGCTATTCACTTGAACCAGGTTCTCACACATACATTGAAATTTCCAATTGTAACCCCCGGCCAAATCCCCCCTCTCCCATTCTGGCACATGAAACACCCCAAACTCGAGTATCTCTTTCGGCACAACGAAACCTTACTCTCCCCCATCGACGTTCAAGTAAAATTATTTGAATATCAAGAGGCCCACCCACAACACACATTCTTCTACACTGATGGCTCCCGTACCAACGAAGGTACGAGCGCCGCCTGGTACGGTGGGCCCGACACCGGACAAACTAAATTAACACCTCATCATTCGGTATACACAACAGAATTAGTCGCCATACTCACTTGCCTCCAACACATAGCACGGCACATCACCACCCGTACTACAATCTGCACTGACTCACGCTACTCCGTTGACGCCCTCGTGGCCATACACAACACCACGCACCTCACACTCCACGCCATACGACACCTCTACCATGACAACCACGCACACATCCAGCTCACCCTCCTCTGGATCCCCGGACATAGGGTATCCCGGGGAACGAGAGAGCAGACGGCCTGGCCCGGGCGACAATCAACCTCCCCCGAACGAGGATGCCGCAGTGCCCCGGGATCTCCTATCCTTAACTAATGACTTATTAAAAAAGTATATCCAAGCCTGCTGGCCACACAACACCACGCACCTACACGCTATCGGGCCCACACTCTCCAAATAGCCCTCTTCCCACCAGCACACCCGTTTGAACGAGGTGGTACTAGCGCGACTTCGTCTCGGACACACCAAGTGAACACACAACTTTATTTTTCATCGACCGCTCCGCCCTCCACTTTGCAGCACATGTCGAGTTCGCATTACTGTCGCCCACATTTTACTTACTTGTCCAGCATATGCTCCGCACCGTCGCGCTGTTCTTCAGTATTTCACCAACAATACGAAACTCGCTCCGGGCTCTCCTCGGGGATGAACACCCGGCACTCCTCGAGTTACTTTTCCGCTTTTTATATGACACCAAGCTTGCCGAACTGATCTGACTTTCCTTTTTCTGGCACAAGTTACCTGGTTCAAGCTGATTTGATGTGAAGTTGAAAGCCATATGACACGTTAAACGCTCCGTTAACTTCGTTGCACATGTCTTCCTCTTCGTCGTCGAAAAACACATACATATAGGTTATTTAACAATGGGTAGGCAGAGACCGATCCAATTTGGCCAAAGCGGACGGTTCTCATTACAAATTGCGCTTGGTTTTTTACCTACGGGTTTTTCAAGCAGCTTGGTTTTCTCCTTCTCAGGTTTTTCCTAGCTTTAACTTAAACATACACCAACACATACAAGGTCTGGCCTGACGCCCATGACTCGCATTGGGCACAGGGCCTCCGCTTCGTTACAGGTCGCAGGTGGGCAGTGGAGCCTCTCCGCAGGCGATGAAGCTGTCCACCCTCCAAATGTCCTTCTGATTGTTATGTATGCATATATGTATATATGTATGTATGTATGCATGTCTCGCCTGTATATGTATGTATCGACCCTTCACGCCACGTTCCTTGTTTGCCGGCGTCTCATCTTTCCTCTCTTGCTTATTTGATATAACCGGATGCCACATAAGCCGGATTAACGTAGCCCTTTCTTTAACGTAATAATCTCTAGCGGATGGCGCTCTGCCTCTGCTAAAGACAAAACAACATCAAAGTCTATTATTTTGTTAGGCGACAAAACTTGATATATTGTGGCGTCTGCATTCGCTTAGAATACCAAGTTGAGCTGGGAGGCGCATCGCGACATGGTATCGTCTCGCGTGTCATCTGGCCACGGCGCTGTATCGCAGCCCTCATAGAATACGAAGTTGAGCTGGGGGGGCGCAATGTGCCATGGTAAAGTCTCGCCTGTCATCTGGCCATGGCGCTGTGTCGCAGCTACCGTCATATATGCTCTCCGCAGTCATCTTCTTCCCATACTCATCGAACAGCAAGTACGCTTCGTCAACACTTATCTGTAGCTCGCAATCACAAGTTCTATTTCTGGCAATGAAAGATTTCCACGTTGTGGTTCTAATATGATCAAACTGGCCTGGGTGAGGTATACGAACAGGAGGTGGCGTTCCAAAAACACGGCTGCTAGACACTTAAACTCGATGTGCTTGCGCTAAATGGATCGTCCATACGGCTTCCTGAAAATCCCCCGACAAAACATCCAATCTTGGAAAGATTTTCTTTCAAAGATATTGTGAGCGTCACTGAGCCTAGGCAAAATACCTCAGATATGCAAAATAGCAACTTCTGCAAATGGTGATGCTTAGCAGATGCAGGCACTCGCCAACTTGGTCACAGGCGTTCATATCCCTGTAATCTTAACCGGTGAAAACGACGATTTTTTTCCACCGAAGTGCGGTGCGATGGAAAGTTCCCGGGGAGCATTCTAGGCATGCATCAAACTAATTTGTCTGACGCGCATGAACTCGGAATAATTCAATGACGACCGGTCCATCTCATTGATAATAGTAGCAGCCACTCACATCCAAGTGGAACTTTCCGGTCTAGCTTTGAGAGTACGGTCCCCAGCAGAAGACGTCCGCGCAAAGCCCGTCAACTCTATCAAGAGCCTCTTAAACTTTCACTCAAGTAATTTTACGGACGGGATAAACAAAGAAGTTGGCATCATTCCGGTTTAGTTTTGCGACCGGCAACTTTATCACTCAGCTAGCAGCCACGAAGGAAGTGCAAGGGCATGACTTTTCGTCGGTGAGATTTCAACATATGCATCTTGAACTATTGGTTTTGGTCCGCTTGCGGGTAATATACAACCGCCAACCGATCTGTGTTATATTGTTGTCGTTTATTCCTTGATGCCGAGCCCAATCACATTGTGAATGTACAAAGACATCAAAGAAAGCTTAAAATGTTTGCTGGGTTGGCTGCATCGAACAAGGTCGTATAATGGTGAGCAAATGTATGATGATCAACCACAACCGATTCGTCATGGCCTGCTTCGTGACCCCCACACCGGTGATCTCTCCGCCAACACTAGCTTGACCTCACGTCAATTGTGGCTCCCGACGCATCATTTGCTGCAGCCACATCGAAGGCGCCGCATGTACAACTCTAACAGCTGGGTAGTTACCAAATCAACCGAGGCGTTTGTGGCGCAGCCCGCGCCAGGCCACTGATTGCCTGTATTCGGCCCGCCGCAGCATGGTGATTTCGCAGACGGTATGCCGAAGACGTGGGCGATCCCGAATTAGGAATACCAATAGCTGTGCGAACTTCGCCCCGTCTCTGGTCGCAGAAAGAATGGCAGGCGGTTTGACACTGATTAATTTCCCCCGCTCAGATGAGCTCCGGTGATATGCTGGAATCTTGGGAGCAGAACTAAAGTGCAATAGTCCCCCGCGTGGTATCTCTGAGGTACAGTGTCGCCGCCACAGCATCGCACATGGTCGTCTGCATCGGACGCCGGTCACACGAACCGCAAGGTTCTCGGTCACCTGTGCTCGAAACATGGTCATCTGCTTCAGACGCCGGTCACACGAGTGGCAAGATTCCCGGTCACCTGTGCTCTGACAACACGGTCATATGCTTCGGACACCGGTCATATGAGCTGCAAAGTCCTCGGTCACCTACGCTGCTATAAACGAGGCTCGTCGTTGAGCAAGTCGAGAAGGGAAATTGATCGTCTACACAATGTTTCCCTTCTTTAATTGATTAAAAGAGGTCCTTAAGCGTCCCAGCATTTTTCATTGAAGTGACCTGGGATGCCCAATGGCATCCCGAATGTTCGACCTGCTGCGGTCAGCCAAATGGCATCCCGAATGATCGACCTGCTGTTCACGACTGCCCAATGTTCGACTTGTTGCGGTCGGGCCATTCCTGATTACTGGGTACCGTGTTAAAGACATAGGCCAATTGCTCAAAATGGCATTCCAAGCTCCTTTTTCGTTCTATGTTATTGAAACGACTTACCATTTTCCAGATCATAACTGGTTGGTGATCTGAAGGACAAAAATAGCCTGGGATCTATAACAAACTCCCTATGGCATATACACGAATGCTGTGTTTACCGACAGCCAGACATCCATCGAGACAGGTCAAAGGTAGAAATATTCCCTCAAGTCGGACACCAGCAGTTTCATCCGGATCGTGCGCGTATCCCATTCAAGATAGGGTCGCCAACTAAGCTCTAGCCCGTCGTTGGTGTCGTCTCAATTGCTCTCGCAACGATCCTAGTGAGATCAGGTACTGGTAGCTCGAAATATGTGGTACTCAGTGTAATGTAAACGATTACATGTGAATGACTTTAATTTCAAAAAACAAATGAATTCGACATGAACAAACAAGAAGCAAACACGGGGCCGGGAGGATTACCGAATTCTAATTATTACTACAATATGTTTTCGAAGGCGTGTTATCTTGAAAAACCACACACCAGGACATGGTATCAGTACACCAATACACAGTACTAGTACACCAATGCACAGTACCAGTACACCAATACACATTACCAGTACACCAGTGCACAGTACCGGTACACAGTACCGGATCACAGTACTGGTACACAGTACCGGTATACAGTACCGGTACACAGTACCGGTACACAGTATCGGTACACAGTGCCTGTACACAGTGTCGGTACGTTTTGTTTTCGAAGGCGTTTTCGAAGGCGTTCGAAGGCGTTTTCGTGTTATCTTGAAAAACCACACACCAGCACGTAGTATCAGTAGACCAATACACAGTACCAGTACACCAATGCACAGTACCAGTACACCAATACACATTACCAGTACAACAGTACACAGTATCGGTACACCAGTACCAGTGTACAGTACCGGTGCACAGTATCGGTGCACAGTATCGGACCACAGTACCGGCACACAGTACCGGACCACGGTACCGGACCACAGAACCGGTACACAGTACCGGATCACAGTACCGGATCACAGTACTGGTACACAGTACCGGCACACAGTACCTGACCACAGTACCGGTACACAGTACCGGACCACAGTACCGGACCACAGAACCGGTACACAGTACCGGTGCACAGTACCGGTACACAGTACCGGACTACAGTACCGGTACACAGTACCGGACCACATTACCGGACCACATAACCGGTACACAGTACCGGATCACAGTACTGGTACACAGTACCGGTACACAGTACCGGTACACAGTGCCGGTACACAGTGCAGGTACACAGTACCGGTGCACAGTATCGGTGCACAGTAACGGTGCACAGTAACAGTACACAGTACAGTTACACAGTACCGGTACACAGTACCGATACACATTACCGGTACACATTACCGGTACACATACTGGTGCACAGTACCGGTACACAGTGCCGGTACACATCACCGGTACATATTACCGGTACACAGTACCGGTACATAGTACCGGTACACAATACCGGTACACAGTTCCGGTACACAGCACCGGTACACATCACCGGTACACAGTACCGGTACACAGTACCGGTACACATCACCGGTACACAGTACCGGTACACAGTACCGGTACACAGCACCGGTACACAGTACCGGTACATAGCCAAATACAGTAGGCACGGCTCATCACTCACTCTCGTTTGTCCCCTGCCCTTTCTTGGTGCACGTTCGACACCGGCACGGGTATTTGCATGGGATTCCTGTTCAACTAGATTCTTATTCGAACACGTATTGGAATATTCGGGCATTGTTGTGAATTAGTGTGGCAATATTAAATTCTTGGATGTTCTTGGATGTTCTTGAAGTGGTCCAATATATTTCGCTATTACAATGAAGATATGCGGAGCTGGTGAAGACAGCGTGTTCCGATCAAATTATTGAGGAAGTACAAAAGCAAGGCTGTTCCGTGATACGACGCGGGCTGTATTTTCCGCGCTACAGGCAGCATAGTTTACTGCTTCACTATTATCAATAAAGTTCACCGTACCTTGAGCGATCCTCAGATGCATCAGCCATGCATCTGGTGATCACAAGACTTCCTTACAGTTTGCTTGGTCGCCCACGACAATTCCAGCAGCACTGGCGATGAATAAGATGGCTGTCGCTGATCAGTACGATGCTGGTCGTGGAAGAGGTGTCCAATTGGCGGACGTTGGTAGAACGTGCGCACAGCACACTAGCGGAGAGTTAATACCATCTCTTTATCGTTCTAGTGGAGCTATGGATCTATGGACATCAAGAATGATATTCATCAGAAGCTATGGACGTCACGACCCTTGGAAGTCGAGCTTGTAGTTAGTAGTTACCTAATACCTACCGATCTAAATCCGACTAACATTCGATGCTCTTGCGGTTTAGTTAGCATATCAAACACACCTTGCCTGTTGTAAAGCTGATCCAGGCATGTAATAGATAGTGCGGTTCAATAAGAGACGTACCAGGTATGTATTAGCTCATCTCAAGCCAATTAAGGTCAAGATCATGAAGAGCACTACCGCCTTTAACGATTTGGCCTGAATGGTTCCGCAAGATTTAACGTGTGACCTCATGTTATGGAGCCCATCACGTTACCTAAATAGCACGCCCAATTGCTTTGCATTCTGGTGGTGATGATGGTGATGGTGGAGGAATGGGGGGGGGGGGGGTAACCACCCTCTCAAGAGCACATCAGAAATCGAGGTCATCCACTGGCTGTCGTAATAAGCACAGTTCATCAGGGAGGAGCGTCGCCGCCACCTTTCAGGGGTGGTGGGCGATAAAATAATCGTCAAACACACCAATCGTAGCGCTCGGTGGGCCTACCACATGTGCACTAAATAATGGAGAGCAGTTTGACGAGGACGGTCAAGTAGGATGAGCATTCATGACATTGGAAATTGTACTGCTCCTGGTGCCATCAATTCCGAAAAGCACTAATGCGACGTGAATTTGCGTGTCAAGAGGCTCCATGCATATTCATCCCGCATACATGAATGAGAGACGCCATTAAAATGGAAATTAACGTCAGCGTAATGTTCTGCCACTGTTATCAGTTTGTCGTTGAGATAGTAGGAGGAAAGAAAATAACAATGACATGGCATTCAACGACGGAATTTTTCTATCCGATTCTCGATTCTGTCATCGTCGGCCGCCTACTGTTCATTGCAAGAATTCATAGAACTTTCATTTCAGCACATAATGCTAAACAGTGACCGAAATATAGCCTGTTTGCCGATTCATCGCATGACCAGACATGCTTAAAAATTAATTCAGAAACGTGTTAAAATATGAAGCATGACTTCAATGCAGTACATATTATGTCTAGATCTGTAAACAAAATGGTATCTTTATGGAAAGAGTGAATGACACCAATATTGAAATGAGCTATATTATATCATGACTCCTGACATAATGCATTTTTGATGCATGCATGTGTCTGTATTAGCGATTTGAAGAAAACGTTTATTTGGGTTGCAACAGTATAAATTTATTGACAGACTCAACCTTTTGGCAATAAGCGACTTTCGGGAGCGCCTTAACAAAACATGTGCAAGTAAGTACATCTAGCCAACAAATCGTGTCCACATACATCAACGTCCTGCAACTTCCAACTTTGATGGAAATGTGCATCATGCAAATGCAGGCACACGCTCAAGTGAAGTAAAACATTTATTGATGGTTATATTACACTTCAGCTGAAGCCATGCGCAGTAATGTCATTGCGAGGCCGCCTGATGCCTCTGCAAGCCCACGTAATGTAACGGAGCCGGGCTGCTCGTAGCCACGTGGCTTCTTCTGGCTCGTGATAGCTAAAGAAACTGGAAGGAAAACCCGAATGGAAAACTGAGCTAGAAGCTGACTGGAAAGCGGCAGCAGAGGCGGCGGTCTGAGGTCGGCGGCTGGCCGCGACTGTCCACTGTCGGCTCGCATGGCCGCGACTGTCCGCTGTCGGCTCGCATGGCCGCGACTGTCCACTGTCGGCTTGCATGGCCGCGACTGTCCGCTGTCCGCTCGCATGGCCGCGACTGTCCGCTGTCGGCTCGCATGGCCGCGACTGTCCACTGCCGGCTCGCATGGCCACGACTGTCCACTGTCGGCTCGCATGGCCGCGACTGTCCGCTGTCCGCTCGCATGGCCGCGACTGTCCGCTGTCGGCTCGCATGGCCGCGACTGTCCGCTGTCGGCTCGCATGGCCGCGACTGTCCGCTGTCGGCTCGCATGGCCGCGACTGTCCGCTGTCGGCTCGCATGGCCGCGACTGTCCGCTGTCGGCTCGCATGGCCGCGACTGTCCGCTGTCGGCTCGCATGGCCGCGACTGTCCGCTGTCGGCAGCCGGCTCTGACTGTCCGCTGATGCTGATGGAAAAGAAATCCGGATACATCTCTGAACTTTCATGTACCACATCCTTTTGTTTAAATATGCTCCAAGATTGGGTACCGAACCGAGACGCGCGCTGGCCTCATGTTCCTTTCAGGACCCGTTGCGGTTTTTTCGTTCACTGTCGGGGCCTCGATGAGAGTTGTCGGAGTCACGACGTGAGTATTCTGGGCTCGACACAATTTTTTTTAGGGACCTCCTCCGAATTCGTCTGAGTCCGGGCCGCTTTTCAAGGTTCCGGCACTTTTTTAAGCTCTGGTGGAATTTTTTGTCGTGCCTTCGCGATTTCTGGATGTCTCCGGGATGCATTTTAGGGCTTTCGAGGGATGGTCCATGGTTATATTTTCCGTGATCCCTGCTTAATTAGCCTCCACATGGGGGGCTAATTCATCAACTACAGCAACATGGGATTGTTGGAAAAGTTCTAGGTTGGATTGAAGCATGGTTGAGGGGAAGGAAACAAAGGGTAATGTTAAATGGATGTAAATCTGATTGGAAGGATGTTCTGAGTGGAGTACCACAGGGTTCTAGGGCCACTTCTCTTTATCATCTTTGTGAATAACATTGAGGTAGGGCTGTGGAATAGAGTGTTCAAATTTGCTGATGACATCAAGCTGGTAGGAGTGGCAAACAGTTGTGATAAATCTAGAAATATTCAACTAGAGGCTTTAGAACTAGACTAGGACAGCCCAACTAAAGTGGGCTTATCAATGGCAGATGTCTTTCAACTATGACAAGTGTAAGGTTATGCATCTTGGGTTCTGGAGGTGAGACTTTAAGATATACAATGGGAGGGAGGGAACTGGATGTTATTAAAGAGGAAAGGGACTTAGGTGTGTTGGTTTCAAGAGACCTTAAAGCAGAAAAACAATGTAGCTCAGCTAGGAACAGGGCACTCAGAATGCTGGGACTCATTAATAGAAGTGTGATATATAAGAGCAAGGAAGTCATGAAAAAAACTGTACTTAGCATATGTGCGACCCCACTTGGAATACTATGTACAAGCATGGAGCCCCTACCTAGAAAAAGATATCGACATGTTAGAAGGAGTGCAGCGCAAAGCAACTAGACTCATCAGTGGAATTGGTAACTTAGAATATGGAGAAAGGCTTGTGGCATTGGATATGTACTCACTCAAGTATAGGAGATTAAGGGGGGACATGATTGAAATGTACAAAATTGTTAAAGGACTAACTAGATCAGGTCAATTTGAATGGTGCTCTTCAGTTTAGAGTATCACATAGGGGTCATCAATTCAGGATAGACAAGTTGAGGTGTAGGACAGTTAAGCGACAGCAGGTCGGGGTTGTTGTTGTCAAAGGGTTGTTGATCCGTGGAATGGGCTGCCTGCTGATGTTGTGGGGAGTTCCTCATTGAATGTATTTAAATGTAGGGTGGACACAATTTTTAGACAGGACAATCTTGTTTTTGAGTTCTAATTTGTGATGGATGGGGTGAGATTTATGTTAAGTAAGTGTGCACGGCACAGACCCCTTTAAGCAGGCATGTATTCAGTTGGAAAATTATTGATAAGGCATTCAATCCACATGTGTTAAGAGAGATCATGGGAATAGGGCTGGATAGCTAGGGTAGATAGGCATTGATAGGTGTGTGGGATATTGGAGGACTGGTTTCTTCAGGATGTGGGATGGTTGGGGTGTGTCTTTTTACCAGGCTTATGGTATCTTCCATTTACAGACTTACCTGGATGGGCCTTTGGGTCTCTTATTAAGTATAAATGCTTTATAACTATATATATGGTGCAGCTAGCAATGGATTCAGTACCTTCCTTCGGGATGTGATGCTGATGAGATTGTCTATGGTAGCACAATGGGTATGATGGGAGGAGTTTGTAATTGTTGAGTGTGTTATGCAATAGCAAGTGAATGGTGCTAGATAGGCTGGGATATATAGCTCCCTAGGAACTTGAGATAAGGGATTGATTGGGGTGAGAGTATGTACATTTCTAGTACCCTTTCTAGACAGGCTTAACCCAGATGGGCCCCTGTGGCTCTTATTAAGCCTTAATACTTGATGACTTTATGACTTTATGACTTTATGACTTAATTAATTACTTCGTTTCACGTCCTTTGCGATTTTCCGGTCTCGGCTGCATTTATTTGTGTCTTGATGCAAATGTTTGGGCCCCAAACAGTGTTTTTTTTAGGTCGACGCCTTATTGGGGCTCCGGTGCGATCTTTCGAGGTCTCAGAGCGACTTGTGGGCTTCGGCGCGATTTTGGGGGACTAGGCGCGTTTTTTTCTGACCCACGCAAATTTTCGGAGGCCCTACGTATGATTTTAAGGACCGCTGGTGTTATATTTGTGATTCAGCGCCCGGAGTGACTTTTTGGGGTCCAGGCTTGCTTTTGTGGGCTCCCGGTTGGATCATGGGAATTCACCGTGATTGTTTAGTGCACTTTTTTAGAGTTGTAAATGTTTTACTTTTACAACTACTATTTTGTAAGAAATTGACTGATACCCATGGTTGACTGTGCCCCTAACACATACCAATGCTACAATTGGCACTGTTCTGCAAACGCTTCCCAAGCAGCAGCAGCGCAAATACACGAATTTCAAGAACATCTCTGATGTTACATCGATTTCATACAGTATGGACGAGGCAGGGTTTTGGGATTTGCGGAGTATTCTGCATGTGTATATGTAATTAGCTTTTGTTTTATTTAGGAATACGCTGCATAATGAGTTTCTTGTATTTTGATGAACACAAGTTGCCGTATGTGTCAAGGTCTACTTGAGCATATTATCTGGGGAGACCCCCAGCGGTCGGTAAATGTATTCAGTTTTAATTGGCAGTAAATTAACCGATCGTGATCCACTTCTTCGCTTGCGTGCATATCATATGGCAGTCGTCTCACCTGGGCATTAAACAAGAAGAATATGACCTGCATGGCATCTAAAGAACATACCACCACCAAATACCATCACATACCATGGTATGTGTCATCAAGCTGGGATCTTGAGGTCATTTCACAGCCCTGTTTAGGAGAGGGGGCAGGGATGTAGCTTTATATCCTTTTGGGAGGGCACTTGACCCCAATGTTGGCTGTGCCAACCCCCACCCCAATAATTTCAACTTATAACATGGGACCATATGTGGTATACACCCCCAATATATTTGGTTCATGCATTGCCTTCATGCATTGTGCCCTCTCAATGATGCTTAGAAACCTACACCAATGGGATAGGGGGAGTAGTTTACCCCTCCCCCTCAGAAAGTTTCGGGGGGGGGGGGCATGGCCCCGTGCCCCCACCCCTAGATCCGCTAGTGCCTGTAACTGACATGATTTACGCGTAGTCACATGGACTATACTGCGGGTGAAAACGAGTAACCCTCGTTGGACGAGAGAGAAACGATGGAGTCGTCAGCCTGCAGAATTAATATAATTCTGCTTTGTGCGAAGGCCGATTACAGGGCAGAATGTCGCGAGTAAGGACCATTTATATCCCACTATGCGCTTTTACTGCGCATCCGATGCCACGTATGACGATCATATCGCCAGTTGTGGTTTCATAATGCCGGTCGGACCATATATATGGCGCGCTGACGCCCGGCCTTTTAGACCGGCTCGCGTCAAATGGCGCCATTTTCGCCAGCCACAATATCGGCGGCGAAGTGGGACGCTCGGCGGCTGGCCAAGTCCACTGTGTCCAGATTGGCGCGCTGTGACTGATGGACTGCTCGGCGTTCTCGATGACACACGTCGCTTCGATGGACACGACCGGCGCGATGGGATCCTGGGATCCGCCAACTGGCTAGTTTCGCCCGAGGCGACTCGAAGCCGGCAGATGCGCGCCGGACTCGCGTGCGAAATATGAAGAGGGTGCCCCCCCCTCCCCGCAGAGCGGGCGGGGCCGCGCTGCGCTGCATTGCATCGGTGCAATCAGAGAATGCAAATCCACCGAGTGGTGTGATGCGGGTTTGGTTAAGCGCACGTGCCACGTGCGGCAAAAATATTTGCACTGCCGAACTTGGATTACCTTCGCTACACCGTGGTGTCAGTTTCGTGTCGACCGGTCCATTGGTTCGCGAGCTATGCCGGTTGAAACGGAGCCGATTTGGTGCACTAAAATTGGTCACATTCCGACGTAGGCCTTCCCGTTCCGCACGACAAACGAATTGACGACGGAGGATTTCGGCGCAACTCGTTCTCCCATCATACCGGCGTCGCTCACGTGCAGCACACTGACCCAATCCCACCGAAATTGTGCCCCAAGGGTAGCCGTGGGCTTCCACGTGGTGTCTCGCCTCCCTCGTTCACTGTAATGTGAGCCGGGCCGAGGGTCGATATGTGGTGGTCGCATTTTACGTCGAAGAAAAACCCAGCCCACATATTACAAAGAAGTGGGAGTGTCGAGCGAATCTTGAGCGTATGGTTGGTTGGTTGGTTGGTTATTGGTTTTACGACACGTCGACCGTTGAGTCATATAGCGTCGCCAATCTCTCACGCCGATTGGTCGCGGGCGAAGAGTAGCGACAGGTGAGACTCGAACCCACAATCTTTCGATTGTGAGACGAGCATCTTACCCCTAGACCACTCGTCCCCGAGCGTATGACACGCGATACGCATCAACTACCCCTACAAATTGTACCTTGTCATGGACGGTCTACCCGCTCACCAAATGTGATAACTCTCGTACGCGCAGCTCTCATTTCGGAGGTGCCCAACTGAAATCAGATGCACGCGCTTGATGGTCGCACGATTCAGCGCACCCAGCCGTCAACCATAAAAGCGCGCAGCTCCACATCGGTCGCGAGTTTTTATGAAATGTCATATTCGTGCGTGGCATATGCTAAGGCCTTGGCTAACTGAGTTAGACATGACCCCGGTTGACGGCACATGGCACGTGCCCACGTGACCCGCATGACCCGAAACTGCCGCCATAATTTTCCCGTCGAACAGTCGCATCACGTGTGGAAATGTGGGCGAAATCCGCCCGGCCAGTTTGGCACAGCATGCGCCGAAGCCGCACCTACACACACATATAGACAGACAGACAAACATTTCCCGACAACTTTGGAAAACCTACCGCCTGTAGTAAATCTCCGAGAGAGATTTCTCTTGACATAGTCACTCTAAATTATATCTACAATTTAGTATGATTCCTACTCAACGAGAAGTATGACAGCCAGACTGATGACCTGACGTCGCTCGCCAAAACGCCGCTGACTTCATTCAGTGCCACTGAGGTAAACGTATGCCAAATGGCTAGTTAGTAGGCTTTGCAAAGCTAGGTCTAATCTCAAACGAACATCCTCGATGTTTCTGGAGCACCAACGAACAGAAATTTGAGAGCCGAAGCGCAGAGATGCAAAAAAAGACGTGGTGGCTGTCACGGACGAACCCGTGAGCTATCGCACATGTTCTGTATAAATAGTTGATAAACAAGCAAAGACTCGATCGTTTCGCTAAGCGAAAGTAAAAAAGCAAAGGGAAATTAAGAATGATACATTTATGGATAATACCCGCTCGCTCCACTGAACGACATGCCTTTTCTCGTAGCTATACAGTGGTGTTGTTTTCGTGCCGATCAGTCCGTCGGTTCGCGAGTTATTCCGATTGAAACGAAGCCGACTTCATCCATCCATAAATTCATTCATATATATGCACATTCATTTTTACTCTCGAAATATGTTTTATTCAGGACAACGTTCCCCGACCAGAGCGTGCAGCGCCTCACGTCTTCCCCAGTTTGGGTACAACTCTGCGGTGGTGCTGCAAGACACGCTTCGGACAGCTTAATCCAAGTGGCGGAGGCGTTACTGTTCGCAGGAACCCTGACACCACTCCTCCCTCACTCACACCTTCATTTCCCTTCTCCCAGCCAGCTCGTCACCCACAGCCAACCACTTCACAGGCGAACGGAAGAACACGGTATCCAACATTCCATGGGCCTCAATGAAACGGAGGCAAATAGGCCTGGTGTGCAGATTCTTTTGGTGTCTTGTATGGTTAAAACTGATAAAGACGTGGCTGGTCTCGCGATTGCTGGAGAAATATTAACCTGCATGTCCCTCCCACGCACTACAAAGCGTGTTTAATTGTTTTAATCTTCAGAATATCATATACTCGGGCATGCGTTGGGGGTGGTTGGTAGTCTGAGGAGGGTAGTACTGTGCTTGGTGAGCTGATCTATATTTTTATATTTCACTATTACCAGGCAACAGCTGGGGCCCATCCATATATGCGCAACTGCTTCAATTGGCTGCCATATTTGTAGTTTTTCATTTCTATAGGATCAAGGTGTATGTATGCACAGCTTCATCTGAAGCACTCATAGCATTACTTGGATGCAGATATGATTTTGAACTTCGTAATCAGGGCTATGGAGGGAAATATATTATAAATCCATCCTGAAGGGTAAGTTTCATCCTGTTCGTCTGGTCCTTGGTGTTTTTGTGCAATTTTCGCATGTTGTTAAATACCCATTGGCTTCCAGTCCTCACAAACCGCATGATCAAACTATTCAATGGTAGTAACAGGTGACAATCTTGCACTGTATTGAAGTTCATGAATTTGCATGAATATTCACACTTAATGAAATAATATTTTGTCCCCCAAAAAGTAGGATTTCTGCCTCTTGTGATGTGATAGCTTTTTCATGCACACACCACTAGCGATCTATGATATAAATGCATTACATTTCTGGTAAACGTGTTGCTGAAATCAGCTTCTAAAATTTAACCAAATTTCTTGGAGGATTCATTCCCATGCACTCTACCTTTTCCTCGCTTCTATGTGCTGGCCCCATTGAGCTGACGCCACCCTACAAAAAGTCAGGGCACCATAATATTGCAGAGGATTATGTCCTGGATGATGCAACATCCAAGACCGGATGGTTTTTTTCAGCACTGTTCTCTGAGGTGTTCCTTGGTTATTGGGGTTTAGGGGCGCATTAACTGCATTGGTCATGCAGCGACAATTTCGGTGATTTTCTGTCATAGTATGACAAGTTTCACTGGTAATTCTAGTTCTTGAGGTTGTGCTGATTATAATGTGGTATGTATATACAGAAATGCACCCTGGTGTTGAACCAAAATGAATGAATATGGACTGTACTTCCAACAAGAAAAATAGTTTTTTTTTCTGATACCTATTCTTGGATGTAGGTAATTTGAATGAACCACTTCATATCTTAATGGAGTCACTCTCATATCATATCAAGTTCATTCAAACCACCAAAAAGTACACCAGAGGATAGTTGTAACAAGGATTGAAATTGACTCAGAGTCCACTTCTGCACATTTACCTACCAATATTGGCAAAGGTGTGCTGTAAGGTGTTTTATGTATTTTAAAATAATGATTTGAAATATTAGGTTTACGAAAATGATTACAATGACGTGACCTCTCGTGTGTGATGGAAATGACTACGTTTCATTTTTAGAGGAAAATAACATCATCGATGGGCCTTTGGGTGAGGTAATATATCATAAATATTATTTTAAAAAAACAAACAAAAAACATAACATAGCCTAACAAAAAATACTCCAACCTCCCTTGTAAGGAAACAACTACAAAATTGGAAATATTTCAAAGCAAAACTTAAGTTTACCACATAAAACCTTATCCAACCAAGCCTAACCTGCACTGCCGTCTCAGCGACGTATCGTCGACGTTCATGGCAACGTAACATTGGCCGCCACCTGTGCCGCTGATTTTTTTCTCAACCAGAAGCTGCCTCAAAGGGGACGCCACCACTATATAAAATGAGCGATCTGCCAATGTAAACTAGCCAAGAAATATATCTTGCCATGATTCATCTCTCCAACAAATATATACAAAACTTCGGAAGAAAAGGGCAGGTAAGTCATTGGCTGTCTCATTAGAGTATTCAGTGTCCGTATAGCTGTCATCGACGTGCGTCGGTGTGTCGCCGACTTTTTCACCTATGCCGAAGCGTCCAAGTTTGAACCCGCCTGGTTCTTGTCACGGCGGCCGCTACATATTCCCGATGTATATTTATTGATGTGTATGTCATGCTATCAACTAAGTTATAAAATTATTTATTCGAAGCCTCGATGCCGATAGTAAACGGCATCGGACCATGCAGGGATGGAATGGATTTATTATTTATTTGAAGATCCTAGCGAACAAGTGGAATCTATCATTCTTTACCATGGGAAACAAATGCCGATTGCCGTCCGTTTTGATAGCCGATATTGGAAGTCAAACACACATCGGGTACAGCTATAAATACGACAGATTGGCACTTGTGCTGTTCTTCCTGGACAGGAGTTACAGATATAGCCAGGCTATAGCTCATAATTTGAATTAAATTTGCGACAAGGACGATGCTTTCGTCTGCACCACACACACGTACTGCTCATTCTCGTTCCGGTTCCGAGGATTTCCGTGCACTTCAGTTTGGACTGTAAGTTATGGATGGACGCCCAGCTGGGGGCCGGTTTCCACCGAGCTCCACCAATTGTTCAGTGTGAGGCTAATAGCCTGTTTGTTGTGGAAGCAAAGTTTACCGGGAAAAGATTGCCTTTGTGCCCCGTGGGGAAGTGCAAGCAATGTCAATGCAGTTGTATTTCACCATAGCGACACCCTTCAGGGTTTCTTCCAATGACTCGGCGTTGTTGTCGGCCGTCCAAAGAGGAAAATACGGCTTTGCAATTATTGGGAGCTTGGAACATCTGGATCCACCTTAACTACGCCCTGAAATAAGAACTAATTAGATAATGTGACATATGGAATTCACCTTCAGTATGAAGAGTTGGATATTAGAAGAAGTTCCCTTGGCTGAATGGCTCATTAAACCCATTAACCTATGTGGGCTGGCACAGGAAAGTGAGTGGCCAGTGCTCGTGCATGACCGGTTCGGAAGCACAGGGCAACACATTGCGCAACACGACCTGCAACTCCGTGAACTTTGCGCTGTCAAACAACCGGCGAAAGTAAATCCACGTGGAAAGATGCACCCAACAATGAAGTATCAGTGTACTTGACTGGCACTGAGCTGAGATCGGTGTGGCTAGTTGGTGGGTGTCGTCACCAGCGGTCAGCACTGTTAGGCACCGTATCGGACCAGCAAAGGGCATCAAGCTGAACATCACGCTGCCGTAGTAAACATGAATGCGCCGGCAACATTCCAGTGCCTCATCATTTTGCTGGCGAATACTTACGACAACAATGCCTGCGGAGCTCAGAGGCTTCGGAAGTCTTGCAGTGTTCTAGCATGCTTTCCTGTTTATGATCGGGACTATTTTAATAAGCGGCGAAGTTCTACACTCGTGACACTGCTGATTACCCAGCCTGGATGCAAGACTTCTGGCTGAACCAGGAACCTGTCCAGCTTCCGAATCATAGTATATTGAGCCTCAGAATTCTCCGAATCACCGAATCATCAGTATATTGAGCAAAACATCGCCAATTGCACCCAGCCCATAGACCCAGCCTTGATGGCCTTCACGGATGATGCCCAAGCCTTGGTGAGCTGTGCAGATCTAGCCTCTACTATGCCTCGATCTTTGCTAATACTTCAATATAACCAGTCGTACAGGCTGAAGCATCAGTCAGTCAAAATTGAGTTCTCTAGATTGAACCATATACTGCCAACATAAAATGGTTTAAAAGTTAACTTTCCAGCTTCTACTAATCCTTTCCGTATAATGGGGATTCATGCAACATCCCCTGAAATTTTCTGCTGCCACAAACACATGACGCGTGTCAGTGAGCCGCCGCTTAGCGTAGCTGGTGGGGCACCATTTGTCGACCCCATGGTATGAAACATTTGAAGATATGCTGTCAGGCAACTGAGTTGTGGCTCCATGAGAGAGACATGTCAGGCGGTGTTTCGCCGAAATTGTCAACTATCGGCAATTGATCTCACTTATTGGACCCAAATGACTAATGTTGAGTGAGGTACACTCACATTTGAAACAAAATCAGCACCTGCGTATTAAATGTACACACTGAAGCGCAAATTCCCTCTGATACTACCGCATATGCTGGCTACCACAGCCTCCAAACGACCGAGTGGTGTTAATTTTGAGCCACGTCCGATTCCTGGAGCCCAGAGTTTGCATTTGGCTACCTATTCCACGGTAAGTGAACCTTAGGGTGTACTAAAACATGGTATTCGCTCAGAATTTGTGTGTGCTTGTGTGTGCTCGACGCTAGACGATGTGTGTGTGTGTTCGTGTGCAGTTAGTTTTGATTTATATGTACAATTATGTAAGGAAGAGGCGAGAAGATCTCATCACTTTTCCTACAATGTTGCTCATCAATTTAGCGCTGTCTGAATTTCGTACTAATGGCACCTAGTTAAGAAATACGAATGCCGTCGATTATCCTCGACCCACACGCGCTTCGTGTCCGTCACAAGCCCTGTTCCAGCCTGGATCTCCTTGTCGATGGACCGAAGCTGCGTCTGCTCTGAACCGCTTCCTCGAGGACCGGCGTACCGGTACCGTGTTACAGGGGGACTCGCTTCCAACGATTGTGAAATGACACTCCACGTCAATCAAGACTGCACGGCAGTGGCCAGTCTCGTCAATCAAGACTGCACGGCAGTGGCCAGTCTCGTCAATCAAGACTGCACGGCAGTGGCCAGTCTCGTCAATCAAGACTCCACGGCAGTGGCCAGTCTCGTCAATCAAGACTGCACGGCAGTGGCCAGTCTCGTCAATCAAGACTCCACGGCAGTGGCCAGTCTCGTCAATCAAGACTGCACGGCAGTGGCCAGTCTCGTCAATCAAGACTCCACGGCAGTGGCCAGTCTCGTCAATCAAGACTCCACGGCAGTGGCCAGTCTCGTCAATCAAGACTGCACGGCAGTGGCCAGTCTCGTCAATCAAGACTCCACGGCAGTGGCCAGTCTCGTCAATCAAGACTGCACGGC
Source organism: Ashinkailepas kermadecensis (assembly GCA_034440615.1). NCBI lineage: Eukaryota > Metazoa > Arthropoda > Thecostraca > Neolepadidae > Ashinkailepas > Ashinkailepas kermadecensis. The sequence goes on along the minus strand of JAOTOM010004641.1, from coordinate 213,271 downwards.
AGTGGCCAGTCTCGTCAATCAAGACTCCACGGCAGTGGCCAGTCTCGTCAATCAAGACTCCACGGCAGTGGCCAGTCTCGTCAATCAAGACTCCACGGCAGTGGCCAGTCTCGTCAATCAAGACTCCACGGCAGTGGCCAGTCTCGTCAATCAAGACTCCACGGCAGTGGCCAGTCTCGTCAATCAAGACTCCACGGCAGTGGCCAGTCTCGTCAATCAAGACTGCACGGCAGTGGCCAGTCTCGTCAATCAAGACTGCACGGCAGTGGCCAGTCTCGTCAATCAAGACTCCCACGGCAGTGGCCAGTCTCGTCAATCAAGACTGCACGGCAGTGGCCAGTCTCGTCAATCAAGACTCCACGGCAGTGGCCAGTCTCGTCAATCAAGACTGCACGGCAGTGGCCAGTCTCGTCAATCAAGACTGCACGGCAGTGGCCAGTCTCGTCAATCAAGACTGCACGGCAGTGGCCAGTCTCGTCAATCAAGACTGCACGGCAGTGGCCAGTCTCGTCAATCAAGACTCCACGGCAGTGGCCAGTCTCGTCAATCAAGACTCCACGGCAGTGGCCAGTCTCGTCAATCAAGACTGCACGGCAGTGGCCAGTCTCGTCAATCAAGACTGCACGGCAGTGGCCAGTCTCGTCAATCAAGACTGCACGGCAGTGGCCAGTCTCGTCAATCAAGACTCCACGGCAGTGGCCAGTCTCGTCAATCAAGACTGCACGGCAGTGGCCAGTCTCGTCAATCAAGACTCCACGGCAGTGGCCAGTCTCGTCAATCAAGACTCCACGGCAGTGGCCAGTCTCGTCAATCAAGACTGCACGGCAGTGGCCAGTCTCGTCAATCAAGACTGCACGGCAGTGGCCAGTCTCGTCAATCAAGACTGCACGGCAGTGGCCAGTCTCGTCAATCAAGACTGCACGGCAGTGGCCAGTCTCGTCAATCAAGACTGCACGGCAGTGGCCAGTCTCGTCAATCAAGACTGCACGGCAGTGGCCAGTCAAGAGACTGCACGGCAGTGGCCAGTCTCGTCAATCAAGACTGCACGGCAGTGGCCAGTCTCGTCAATCAAGACTCCACGGCAGTGGCCAGTCTCGTCAATCAAGACTCCACGGCAGTGGCCAGTCTCGTCAATCAAGACTGCACGGCAGTGGCCAGTCTCGTCAATCAAGACTCCACGTCAGTGGCCAGTCTCGTCGCTTTAGACGTCAGCTGAGGAAGGCTCTTCCACAGTTTGATGGCATAATGGAGTCTCTTGGGTACACTTGTTCTCTACCTTATACACGCAGGGAAAACCAATCCCTGCAAATCAATTCCGAGTCCTCCCAAACGAAAACCATGCAGATACAAAATCGCTGAGGCAGCAGACGTCAGGAGTAGGGGCATGTGATAGGGGAGCAGAGGGGCAGCTTCCCAAACGTTGGGTAGCCGCACTAACCGCACGGAAGTGAACGCAAGTGGCCCCAGCTCCTGCAGCTCTGGGATAGTTCATACGCTCTCTGAAGTGAAATACTAGCGTTTTTACAACTCGACAAGCGCTTCCTTCTTCCCTTCTCCCCATTCGCCATTTAGTAGGTTAATCTTACGGATGTCACCTCGCTTGCATGGACCGAGGCCAACTTGGGATATTAGGAAAAGTTCATTTGGGAGGGGCAACAAAGGGTCACACGGAAAAAACAAAGCTTCTCATAGCTGTAGATTCAGCAGGCCTTTTCTGATTTGAATCAGTTAGGATCCTAAGAGTACTTCATATGGTAGTGCCGTTGTCTACGACAAATACAAGGAAGTGAAATTAATGCTTAACAATTGTATTATCCTCCCCCTAATTTTTAGCCCCTCACAAACCCTTGGCGACATCAGTTGCCTCCTTTCCTCTTCGTTCCGCCAATGCACATGGATAATAAATAACTTGGAATCCACGATTTTAACCCCCTACGTCTCTTCCTTCCGATCCTCATCCCACCGCTTGGAGGGGCGAGGGTCGTTGAAGATCCTCCCCCGAGAAAAATAAAAATAAACCGGCCATCAGCGGGAAGCCTCGACGAATAGAATCTAAGCATGGTCTCACTTTTTAGGTTGCAAAAATATTGAAAATAAAAATGGCGGTTTTTCGTAAATAGACTCACCTTTCAAAAATATGTCATATCTTCATTTCTAGAAAAGCCGCAGAGTTAAAGAGCATACCGGTTGATAGCAAATTACATAGCGCAATGTTTTTGCCAAGTAATGCTAATTAGCAGAAAGCTATTGGGCAACCATCGATTTCCTCAGATGACCTTGACCTTCACTAGGGTTCATAGTTTTGGTTTCATGTGATAAATTAGGTCGTGCAATATAATTTTGATACCGACCACGAAAACCCGAGAACATACCATACCAATAAGGGTGTCTATATAGGTTTCATCCTCTTTGTGTCCTTTATCTTGCCCTGACGTCAGGTTACTTTATGGAAGTCAAATAATTTGGACAGGGAACTTCTTAATCCTCAGCATGTAAGCGAAGACAAAAACGTGGTTAGTATAGCATACATATTACAAAGACAGTCACATTGGCCCAAAATTGGCAAAAATTGGCAGTGATCATGGGTAACTGTCCTGATCTCAAACAAAAATCCGACATACGGTCACTGCGAAATTCTAGTCATGTCGTAAGTTGCATTTCAATATATTTTGGTTTCATGAGATAACTTAGTCGTCCAATGCAACTTTAATACTATTTAGCCCTTGCAAGCTAAACATAATCGATAAAAACAGACTGCCTAAAAAGGCTTAGCCCATTTCGCGCACGTTAAGTTGACCTCACGCCGGGTCACTTGACGTTGGTGAAGCAAATTGGAAAAGGCACTTTTGATGCTTATGTATGCACACTGAGAAAACACAACTGGATTAGAAAACCTGCATAATACAAAGCGAGGAATCTTTGCATAGCATGGGCAAAATTGGCCGTGACATCAAGTCACTGACCTGATATCAAAGAAAATCCGAGATATACGCTTTGTTGGCACCGCCCAATGATACTCACCTAGAAAGATTCAATTCCATATCGCTTTATTTATGAGTTGTCGATCAAACATGTTTCAAGATGATCCTCTTTGAACCGAGCTGGGTCAATGCTGACGGGATATGAGGTTGACATTTCCATGTCAGACGGAAAAAGACGAAATCGTTGCTGAAAATTTCGCCCCCGTTTTTTTCACTCCTCCGGAAAAAAAACCTTCAGAATGGGCGGGGGTAGCGTAAAATAGCCCCACCCTACTGAGACGGAGCTGGTAAATGATGACGTATATTGGCGAATTGTCCACAATTGGTACCAAAATTGTCTAAGCATTGTCCAAGAACAAGGAATGGTTCCACACTTCGTACCAGGTCGCATCCACGCAACTTAAAAAAAACTCCCATTAATTTTGCAACACAATACTTGCTTGGTTATAAATATCAATATATTAACAAAAATTGCACAAAAGTCAAAGAGGGTGACCAAGCCGCATCTTGGGTCTTCTTTGTTTGCAATTAACACTTATATTGTGTATGACTAATGGTTCCGAGCAATGTTGAACATAGACGTATGTTCCTCCGCTCATGGAGTGGCCATAGCAATTGCTGCTTTGAGATATCAAGGTTGACAACCTTACGGGATCCTTATAGTATGCCTGATTCCATTGCCCTCAGTCGACGAAACTTTTGCAAAAGCGGCAACGTTTTGCACCCAAACTGCAGCTGATCCATAACGCAAGATGAGCCTTGCATTTGCACGCGATCTGGCATTTTAAAGCCAGATATGTGAAGGGTTGCGATTGACTCAGTTGCGTCGGATGACGTCTGTCATTCAGCGGGAGAATCGTGGCGGGACTGTTGATTTGCGACTGCGTCTCCTTGAAAATAGTTGTCACGGAAGACTGGCGGCGGCACGCGCTGGGAATCCTCTGCGTTTGATGGTGCATCCTGCGACGGGCCGTGGTGAACTTCCAGCCGGCTCAGTCCAGAAGTCGTGCGAAACAGCAATGTCAATGACGTGTGGCCAGCTGTCGGTACCACTGGAGATTTAACTCCCAGCCAGCTGTTGGCCCACCAAGTCAGAGGCCGTGCCGAGCGTCTCGGTCGCGCATTTGTACTCTGTCTGCGCTCTGTCCTTCGTCTGCGCATCAGACACCTTCCGGCGACAATCATATCTGCGGACCTGCATTCCGAACACGGCTGGGGTCCGCAATGGCGCACAGTGTCACCGCTGGGGACTGCGCACGGCCAAAACAACTGCTATTTTCAGTCGGCAACGCACACGGATTCTGCGGCATTGGGCTGCACTAAAGACCCGAGTTGTGTCCGACTGTCGGGTCGCCTGTCAGGCCTTGCCGGCTTCAAGTCGGAACACGGGCACGACCTTTGCTAGAGGCTCGACCACAATTAACTGACTATCGACCGCGATAAGCACACCTGCACCGCACTGCCTTAGCCGTAGCCACCACGCCGGCAATCGAAATCCGTGCCGATCACCGAAGTATACTGAGGAACAGAGTAAAGGCGGATCATCCCTAGACATGCTTTCTTTTCACGTATCAGTAGCTCTTGACAACCGAACATTTCCACTTTGCAGCCTTCGCCTGTGCACACTATTGCCTACAGGTTATCGCCTACAGCCTACAGCTTACCGTGTTCACGCTGCCATATCAATCATCTCACGTTGTCATATGCAAGCTATTGATCACTTATTTGTAACGTACGTTTATTGGACACACAAGCTACTGCAGTTGTTGATTTCCCACGGGGAAACACCCGTCCTGCAGTTATGCACCCAGGCTCCATTCCACTTGTTTGCACTCTGTGTCATCCCACTGGACGGAATGCATGCATTTTCAACCTTGTGATCCGCAGGGTAACACGATTATGAATGCTACAGCACTCTGTTTGTTGCTGGTTTTCATGCAAGTTTGCGCACGGCTTAGGCTATTTTCGTATGCAGTGGCTGGAAGAAAAGCAGCATTATCCGCATTTGGATGCTTCATTTGCAAAAAACTACATCAATTGCGTGTGTTGTTTCAAAGACCGAAACACCAGCATATAAGGGATGAAGGCAGACGGATAAACATAAATGAATGTTGAATGAATATAGATGAATATAAAGGATGAATTCTGAAGGGTCAATAACGAAAAATTGTATTCTCATCATGCTGCCTCGGTGAATACCCGAGCCCACCATTGCTAATAGCAGGATATATCGTGGCTGCTGTGTTATTGGGTGTCTAATAGCAACAAAGGGCAGGAAAATGCAGTTATTAACTTTCATCCAACGATTTTATATAATCCATGAACAAAAACCTCATAGCAGTGGGACGCGGCAAATATGTCCAGTCACTGCAAATGTTTGGCAAAGGACGCCCGTGTTTGTCCCATTCGATCACGTCGCTTCACTATCCTTTCAAGTATTGCACTTCACCAATTGAGGCGAGTATCTTCCTTATCCCGCTTATCTCGTCTATCTCGCTTATCTCGCTCATCTCACTTATCTCGCTTATCTCACTCATCTCACTTATCTCGCTTATCTCACTCATCTCACTTATCCCGCTTATCTCGCTGATCTCGCCTGAGTATTTCCTGTGCAATTATTTTCTGCTGTCTTCGCGCTCGGTCTCACACCAGCTTCCGGCGGAGCGCCGCTGAGTCCACTTCTCGTATTCCTGGCCTGCCATCCGCCATTCCTGTTCTATTTGGATGTCGCTGCAATTTCGCCCTTACCCGGTCCAATACCTACTCCGAGGCGCCCGCTATGCATTTCTTTCACGTTCCGACCCCCGGCCGCTCCTGTCCTGCCAAGAAAGTGATATACAGGGCGACGCCTGCAATTGACGGGAAAAGCTAAACATGACATGGGCTGCGAGGCTTTAAGCGTCACAGGGGTGACGCTTAAAGTGACGCACAGGGATCACATGAAGCTTTAAGCTTCATGGGGTCCCACGTTCTGAACATGTCAAACATTGGCGAAAAAGTAGTCTTGGAGGAATGGAGAGAGATGCACCTGCCTGGAAAACGCAAGCATATCCACATGCCTGCCGGTTCCAGGTGGTGTCTACTCCGGCTATATTCCGATTGCTCTCTGGAACTATCTGCCCTATTCCGTACACACCTTCAAACAGGCCTCGCAATTGCAGATGCTGCAATGTTTTGACACAGTTTATGTCACAATGTCTCATTCGCTTCGATTCTCAATACATTTCGTGGGACGTTGCTGTGGGAATATATATATTTCCAACGAATATCTGACGACCTCTGTACCAAGCACACATACCTACACACACAAACATACCCTGCACATACACACACACACGCACACGAACATATGTTTGTGCGTGTGTGTGTGTGTGCATGCATGTATGCATGCTAATTTGTATGCATGCAAATGTGTGTGCATTCAAAATCACACATCGAGAAATGCAGTTACCATTGCATTGGAGACTTTTGCTAATTATCATCAACAAGACTATATATCTTTTCTAGAAATGACCACAAAAGCCGTAGCTTATGCCCATCATCACGGCACTATCTTCCGTAGCCAACAAATGGCAAGACGTTGGCAAGTGTCGAACACAATTTCACTATCCTCCTTAGCCAACAAATGGCAAGACTTTGGCAAGTGGCTGAGCTGGCAGATCAGAATGTTTGGCATGGACCAAGAAACTGAAACTCAAACAAAGAGGCAATCCCCAACACCGTGAAGCTGGCGAGCAAACTTCTCATTCCTTCTACACCTCTTGCATGTATGGAGCGAATTAAGTTGAATTTAATCGGGCCAGTGTCGTAGAGCTTAGCCGACAACTGATCCGGCTTATAATGGGGTGCTTGAATTATGAACCGAGCACGACGCAACAGGCCCGTGTTCGTGCAACCGGGCGCCATCTGATCTAAGAATAGGACAGTTCTCATGGCAATGATAAAGGGACGTCGCTACTGGCCAGCGCGGTGTAATCTGCTCGATTGGAGTCGACCTTTATCTTGAGCCACCACAGACACGCCCAGCCATGGGCGTCCCCACGGACTTTGGATGGAGGGGGAGCGGGCGAGGTGCAGTTTTTAGATCGATTTCTTCCATATAACACCATAGGCGTAACGCTAAATTTCACGAAGCTTGAGGGGTCCCGTCTCCGGTCTCCCCCTCCCCATGCCGTAGCGACGCCCGTGCCCCCAGGGGTTACTTAGCGCGGCCGAAAGCAGTGACAAATTGGATGGTGTAGCGGTCTGTCTGGACAGAAGTGGTGGGCCGGCTTGATCCATGGCACCGATAGTTCTGCGACTGCAACGCACCAGCGTCAGAACAGGAACGGTGGGCGCAGAATGAGCGTCGGCTCTTCATCCCTTTGAAGAGCTTGACAATTGGCTGCATGCATTGCATGCACATAAGCTACTTCAAGGTGAATCTCCGTGTCGATAAGATTGTTCGTTTTTGTGTTAGTATTAGCACTACTAGTGACAGACATCGTGCATTCCAACTTCGCCGATACCATTTGTAGGCATCGAGAAGCACGAGAAGCAGCGATACAAGACTCGATGCTTGTTTTGATATTTCAAGGATGTCCAACTACATCTTCTTCAACACAACGAATGAGGGTAGCTGCTTGAAAATACCAAGAATAGATGCTGAATATTCGATTTCCCTTCAACGCTTTGACCACAACGAACAGGTAATGCTACATAAATCTAGGAATGATCGGCGGTGTACATCTGAAAACTGAATGCAGTTCTCCTTTGAATCCAGCGAGGATCCAGCCACTACGAACATGTGTGCGAACTCCGTTGGTAGCTTCGCGATGCGCCGCAGGAATTCTTCCCGGACGAATTCCACGAATTGAACGGCCTTCACGATTTCGCAAAAGAGATGAATCTCGCACGAGGCGTCCAGGATAGATAAAGTTCAACGGTTTTATCGAACGAAAGGTCGACGAAATTGCTAGCGCCTTTCTAGTTGCCCGCGGCATGCAGACGACTCGATTCGCTCGACCATCGATTCGCCCGCGCGGAGACACAGCACGCGCCGCACGAAAATGGAGCCGCAAATCTAATCACGCCTCCGCCGGAACACTCGAATCCATTCACGACTGGCCGGTTGAGTCAGCTATGCTCGGTGCAGAGCGAGAGACGACCACGGAGTGTTCATCCCGCGGGGTGGTCAGGTGCTGCGGGACAGCCAGCGCTACCCCGACACGACCACGGAGTGTTTATCCCGCAGGGTGGTCAGGTGCTGCGGGACAGCCAGCGCTACCCCGACACGACCACGGAGTGTTTATCCCCTGGGGGTGTGGTGGGGGAAAGCCACCCTCCCACACGACCACGGAGTGTTTATCCCGCAGGGTGGTCAGGTGCTGCGGGACAGCCACCGCTACACCGACACGACCACGGAGTGTTTATCCCGCAGGGTGGTCAGGTGCTGCGGGACAGCCACCGCTACACCGACACGACCACGCGAGTGTTTATCCCCATTCGGGGGTTGGGGGGTGCCGGGAGGCCCACCCCCCCACCACCACGACCACGGGTATCCCTCAGGGCTGCGGGACAGCCACCGCTACACCGACACGACCACGGAGTGTTTATCCCGCAGGGTGGTCAGGTGCTGCGGGACAGCCAGCGCTACCCCGACACGACCACGGAGTGTTTATCCCGCAGGGTGGCCAGGTGCTGCGGGACAGCCACCGCTACACCGACACGACCACGGAGTGTTTATCCCGCAGGGTGGTCAGGTGCTGCGGGACAGCCACCGCTATCCTGTCAGGTAGAGTGGCACTACACTCCTATTCATGGAAAATGTACGAGCTTTGCTGTTTCGGAACACTTCACATTTCACGCACAACCTTCCCAGAAATTCATTGGCTAAAGACGACGTCGCCCGACCTCCATGGACCTCTGACCTCTGATCGCTCGTGCAATCAATGGGTTGTGCTTCCATTTCCCTGCAAGACAGAGACATACTCGCTACACGTGCTCTTGCACAGTCCATGGCGCGATGGTCAGCATATGCGAAACGTTACCATCCGACCGCTTTGTTTTCTACATCAGCTAATTTGCTGAACAACACAGGTCTATGCCATCTGATAGCGCAGTATGAGGAAAAATAAACCATAGTTCATAGCCAAATGATATGAAAATTCGTGGGTGCCGAGATGGCTCTTCAATATTGGCGTGCTTAAGTTGGTACTGGCAGTAACGACATGCTCCTGCATGACTAATTAATGCGCATGCAGAGGCCTGTCAATCTTCCAACTGGTAGTGCGAAATGGCAACCGCCACAAGAAGGGCAGGAAGGCGACAGCGGGGCGGCCGTACCAGAGCATTGGATGCGCGAAAGAATCGAGATTATAATTATGCCATTCAATTGGAATTATCCTACCGAGTAGTGGTGTCAAGATTTATGCAGCGATCTTTATTTATCAAACACACCAGCTATTTAAAGCAATTCCAGCAAATACGGATTGAATCATTAAAAATGGACTAACGGGAGCAATAGGTGTTATATGATTTCATTATCAAGCGACACACAATAGCATTTGGACTGGATTCAGTCCAGATGGAAGGGAGCACACTTCACATTGAAGTGAAGTGTGTCATAGTGAGACAAGAGTTGCATGATAAAACAGCCAATCTTCAGGAGCTTGGCACTAGACCGTTCGATTGTTCAGTGTTAAATAAACGAACATTTTGCTACTCTCGCGTTATTTGTTACATACAACTTCATAACTCCACTGAGATCAAGAACTTCATCTTCGTCGAGTATTGCTTGCTGCGCTATGGCAAGAAACAAGAAAGTAATGAGTGCCAATGTCAAACAATGACAAACTAATCACAATTTCTGGAAGTGCATCAGTGTCACATGCTAGAAATGCAATGTGAGCATAGCTCTGTCGAGCAATCCGTGCAGCTCCAGGACCAGGATCGATAAGGTGGCTGTGCCGGGGACAGCTCAGGATCAACAATCTGGGTCACAGCGCATAGAAGGGTGTTTCACAACCTAGGGTGCATGCCTAACTTTCTCTGAGATGAGTTTTGAGACTCTATATCGCATTCTGTCAACATGGTTTTCGCGATGCAATACTCGGTGTATTTTTTTCCAGGGGTCGTTGAGGTTCAGTGTTCGGGAAGCACCTTTCTGAACATGTCTGGCCGACAGCTTAGTCGGTGGACGGCTGTTGGTGGGGTGTCACAGGCGAATCAGGTGCCAGGTCAAGGGTTCTGCTGCGTGACTGTACAGTGGCGGGTGGCGATCGGGACCGCCTCAGCTTCAGTAACCGCTGTCAGAACAGAAGCTGGCCAGATGAACAACTCGATAAGACATTATCAGAACACGGCAGCACATGGTAAACGATCTCAAACCATGGTAAATAATCGTAACCAGCCGCTATCGTTTCTCGCATCGACGGAGGTGAATACTAATACTTCAAAATTAAAATACTGATTGCGTCTACCTGTCCATGCTCTACTCATAAACCTACTGAGTGCATTGGACATAATGCACATACAGCGCTGGTGGCTAGTGATGATTGTTCTTTTTTGTGTTGCTCTACTCCACTTTGAGCAAACATGGCGCCAGCGAAACCGCGGGACGGCTTGCATAGCGGAAATGGAGTAATGCGACAGCAGCAGAGTAATGCTCTTAGGACGCCAACTGACCGTTATTACCGCCGGGAACGCAAGCGAAATTGAGCTGCCTTGCTGCGTTCCACGCATTGGCTGAATGCCGCAACACATTCAGATGAAACACAGGAAAAGGACGGTTTAATTCTAGCTGAAAGCGTGGACGGAGTCCGAGCGGATCTTCTCGCGTGTGTGTGCGAAACAAAAATCACATGGGCGACCTGACCCGACCCAATCCTCGTCTTGAAGACGTCGTCAGCTACGATGCCAATTTGTGCCACGCAGGTTCCGCCTGGTTGCTTCCTCAGTTTCCCTGGCTCCTTCGTCCATCCTGGCATACGCTATGCTGGGCACAGGTTTCATCAGCCTTATCATTTCAAGGGAGCATCACCTCTTTCTGAATAGAGAATGGCAGCTGGGCGCAGCTTCCTTCCGTCGAAGCATGTCCGACATCTTGGACATTTAATTGATATCTGTTACCAAGAACTACGACAACAATAGCCACGTATTAAATATACTTAGCAGTATCATAATGCGCTGCTCATGAGCCACATCATACACTGAGAACAGCTGCTTCCTTCCAAGATTTCGGATGAGCTTTGTCATTAGTCACATGGATGTTGCATTCAAAAAACTGCTGACATATAGCTGGGCATTCGCCCAAATCCCAACTTCGACGTAATTACAGGACTCTGAGGAATGTCCGTCGGCTGGGAAGTATCTTAGTTCTGCAAAATGGTCATCATAACATCGCAAATATCATTTATTGTCAGCTTGGTGTCCGTTTATCCATGATCACAGAGACAGCGCATCAGAAGCGCCGACATTGGACACATTCGAGCGATCAGCCTTGGCTTCGGACGCCCACGAGTTCAGAACTATCCCGCCGGTCTGTAAAACTATTGTAACATGACGTGAAAATAAATAATTCAAGAGCAGCTTAAAACAGTCGCATCCGGCGTGCATGCACAGCAACAAACCATCGGCTCATTTTGTTATAAAAAAACAGGGCGGTCTACTCACCAGAGCACTCGCTCTCGTGAGCGATCCGAGAGCGAAGGGCGAGCTACTGGACCATTCGACCGCCAGCGGATCTGCCTGGATCATCCGAACACCAGTGAACCTGCAGCACTCGACCCCACTAACTCGCTGGGAAAATGGGCATGCCGCGGGCCACAGCTCAGCGAACCTGATGACAGCGATTCCCTGAAATTAATGCCCGCGCGTCTCCCGAGAGCCGTGCCGGTGTGGCGCCGGCCAGCGGTGTGTGGTTCGTGCCATCCTGCCTCGATTATCATACCAAGCAGGCGAGGGGGGGGGGGGTCTGCGTCGCGTGTCGCTGCTGTTCTCCTCCGGCCGACGGACGACGCTCCGACAGCGCCGTCCGCTGGGCCGGCAAATCACTGTCTGATTCTGACGCCGTGGCTAGCTGTAAGCCGCTGTATTTGCGGACGGGCTTACCGCCGGGAAGCCTACTCAGCATGCATGCTCTGCTGCGACGGAGGCTTGTCTCCGTGGAAGGTTTTACGTGTTGACGATGGGACGTTTGAATGTGCTGGAGCTTTACGACCGGCCCGGCCCAGTTGGCACGAGGCAATGCCGAGCTGTGCCCACCGGTGGTGCGTGTACGCTTGGCGACGAGTCGACTGTCGAACCATCGGAAACTATGGATTCGGATACGGACGGGGTAGCAATGCCGACTATGAATAATCCTGAGAAAAAAATTATAGTGATGCTTAGTGGCATTACCAATGCGCTGAAATTGAATCGACGGCACCGGCCGGAAGCAGTCAGAGCACCATCGCACGGCCGCAAGATGATTGCAAGTGAAGCAACATAAGCAGATGGAAGTATATATGACCAGGGTTGTCGTTTAGTATACTTTTGTGGTGGCTCAAGCCACGCCAACTTTCTTTTGAGTCGCCTCAATAATGACTTGAGCCATTCCAATAGTTTTGAAGTCGAAAAATCAACCATTAGAGCAACGGCGTATATTGCAAGAATGTCCAGAGACGATGCATTCATTATCTTCTTGCTTACGTGTGCTCTGTCTGTATAGTGTGCATGTGTGTGGATCATTGTAGTTATCAACCCTTTAACTGCTGTGTTTTGCTATCATTACTAGGCTGGTACATACCTCCGTTAACATTACCACGGCGATTGCCAATGCCAATTAAACCAAAAAGAATTGTTGAGCTGTCTCTGAAAGCCAGACATGAACAGCTAGCACATCTAGCCATATCATTAAGCGACAATTAGCAAACAATTAGTGACTCTGCGGAACAATCTTGACGATCATGCTTGCGTGTGTTTTATTTTGTAAACAATATAGCTCAACCAATATTCTGGAAAGCTACCATTGTTTGGTGTTCCAAGTCAGAAAATCCTGTTCGCCCGCAGTGTTCAAGTTAAGCTGCATTTATGAATAGAGAACACATCTTTATATGGCCCACTTATATTTTCAAACCTGGCATACTTACACCTAGTTACTACCTTGACTCATGCTATGCAGTTTGTAAATACGTAACGCATCACTGTCTCCACAATGTATCTGCCTTGCACGTCATGAAATTAGCAATCCTCACTCGCCATGTGCCAACAGTGCGTTCGTCTTCTGGTTACGTAGGGTACGTAAGCATAGACGGATCCTATATGGTCGTCTAAAGTCGGAACCGACTTCTTCGACAGTGACGGACGCTCCACGAATGAAAATGACCGTGGGACGCGTTCGACACGACCGCACTGTGGTGCTGTCGTTGAATTGAGTGAGGATGTGGAACCAACAAGCTGTAGTTGGAGTCTAACCAACAAGCTCAGATTATCGCATATGCAAGAAGAGGAAGCCTGGGAGTTGCAAAGCAAGGAACAGGATCTTGCTGTTGGTGCTGGCCTTTTGATACCGAAATAGCATTGATAACATGGGTACCCAGTATCTGCCGCGGTTCATGTGCTCAGTCCGGTTTTCCAGGTTCCCGTCCACATCCATCGGACCAAATAACCTCGAGCATTTGAGTCATCCAAATCATTTTCATAAAACGACACCCCTACACACGGCCATAACCTATCTTATTTCGCCATGTGGATGGGAGGTCCGGTATTTCCATTTTCTATGTGTGGTACTTTAATAGCCTAAGCATGTAACGTTATATGAAATATTCTGAGGTTTCCAAACCGAACAAGAGAGCTAGAGTTAGAACACGGTGATTAACGTTGGTGAACATGAAATTGCATCCTCATTTGGTAGAATGAAGCAAGAATTGATGAACTCGGCCTGAAAGTTCACATATTTTATGCTGGATGCCTGATCCGGACAGGAAAAGGCTTCTCATTCGTCCTCATTATATGTTAACCAGTTCTCGGAGCTATACTGGTTTGAATGCGGAAGTTCTACGCAGAAAACTTAGGTATTTTATCGGCGCGGATAAGTGTTTTCACTTCATTAGTGAGATATTTCCTATGTTCGGTGTCAAAATACAATTGTGTGTCGCTTAATTCTGTACGTTACCATGGACATTAATTCCTGTCATTTTTTAACCTTCCGCTCTCCATGGAGTTCTCACTACATCTATTTTAGTTCATTCCAATAGTTCTTCCGCCAACCTGACGAAATCTCAGATGCCCACCGGAGCGCGCAGTGAAGGGAAAGTTGAAAAGTTAGCATTAATCACACTATGTTTAGCTTAGTACCTACATGTCCCTGCATTCTAGTGCCTAGTCCACAATGACTGCCATCAATGCGGCAACACAGCCTCATAGCAATCGCCCGGCCGGAGGGGGATGGGCGAAATTCGAGCCCTGTGGTTTTCCCGCGATAGAGGAAAAAGGCATGCGGTAGAACGTACGAAATTGGCACACCTTTCCCTGCATCAATGTCACATGTCTGGAATAAAGTTGGGGGTCAAATTGTTCCAGGTTACTCACCTACGAACGGCTAAGTGAGATCCACGCATACAAATTACCGAGATGTCGCATATTCACGAAGGCAGATATTTACATAAAACATCAAGGGATTCCATATATCAAAGGAACGAACAAAATCGATACCTCGGATTTTCGTAATTTTGTTTTATGAATTCATTTTGTTTTCAAACCAGTGTTAGCCTTTCAGGGGCAAAATCAGAAATTTCGGCTACATCCTGCACGTTTCCAGATGGCTAAGTTTACTTGAATGGGCGCGGTCATTAATCGGCGCGGTTTATTCATTCCCCCAAAATATGTTTGAAAAGCAGGACGTAGGATTTTTAAAGACTCCGAAAAAAATCGTATTTTTTGGAAATTGTAAACGTTTTTTTCTCGATAGAAGTACGATGCCCCGTTTCATTCTGATTCAAAAATACTTTAATTTTCGATATCGCACAAAAATGAACACCTCGGACCGAGAAAGCAACGTCGTACGTGACATCATT
This sequence comes from Ashinkailepas kermadecensis, assembly GCA_034440615.1. Classification (NCBI taxonomy): domain Eukaryota; kingdom Metazoa; phylum Arthropoda; class Thecostraca; family Neolepadidae; genus Ashinkailepas; species Ashinkailepas kermadecensis. The sequence continues at coordinate 198,255 of JAOTOM010004641.1, read as the reverse complement.
AGTGCCTGTAGTGACGTCATTCTTGGACAAGTGAGAACATTCTGGTTGTGTTTTTGGGAATCATTGTGGGGTAGCCGGCGATAATTTTCTTTTCGTGGGCTCCATAGTTTCTGAGATCCTGAGGAGGAGCGGGAAGATGGAGATGGCGAATATTCGCACCCCCAGCCGAGCGATGTACAACCTGAGGCTGGGCCGGGAGCGGTGTAATGTTGTTGTAGTTGTGCTTTTCTATGTAGTTCAGCTCCAAGATCTATAACAAAATAGACAATTTCCCTCATCGTGTTTTTCAGTCCGGTAATCGAGGCATCCTTCCTTCTGCAAGCAATGCATTTCTCTTCGATATCCTTGACCGTCCGAGGGCCGGATAATAGCCCTTCTGTGTGGACTGGCAGGCTTACTTACGTTCAATGAATATATACAGACACATATAATGCCGTTGTAGTATTGAAACTGCTCGCTACTTATAGCTTCCTGCCACTTGATTTCGCTTGTATTTGGACAGCACCGATATTTAGCGACCGTCCATATTTGTTCCTTAGTTTTGAGATGTATTATATATATGCATATATATATATATATATATATATATATATATGCCTATATATGTGGTTCGAATACTGATCAATGGGAGCATGACTATATTAAGACAACATCAAATCCTAAGTATACGCACGTAGAAACACACGCACGTACCATTTTCAAACGCTGGCATAAAACCGAATTGTAATTACTCTGGATTGAGCAAACCGCTCGTTCTACTGAGCTGAAACCGGTATAATTCTGTGTCGCTCATCCGCGAGCAATGTGGCCACGGTGTTTGCCGTCCCAAGCCTACCAACACAGCCGTTAGTAACCTCATGCGTGGTAATGCACGCAATGAACATCAGCGGTCATTCTGCTCGTGCGCATTGTTGAAGAGACAACCACATGCCTCTTTTCGCAGTGAGGACAAAGCCAATGCTCTTCCTCTTCTGTCGACGCCAATAAATCGCCGTGCAATCACGTTAGTGGAAACCCTTTGTCCAGACGACGCAAGCAAACGATCGTAAAACGACTGTCCACCTGGCACTGGCTGGGCTCTTCCGATTAACCTTTCACAGCCGTGCCGACGTTTCGCGTCCGGCTTCGTATCCCATGCGGACCCATGTGCCAGCCGCTGCTGCCCGGCACACTTGCCGGCCCGCACTGACAGCATAAATCCTGCTGGGCGGTGCCTAACGAGGCGCCTGGGGCGGGGCCTCCGTAACAAACGGCCGCGTCACTGCCGACGGACGCGGCAGAAATGCTGGCTGTGCGGGCGAGTGGCGCCGGCACCACGCCGGTAGGGCAGTGGTGGCCCCCGTCGTCCCCTTTGGCTCAGTGGGTCGGCGGGCTGACTGCAATTAGGGCCCCTAGTCCGACAGACCCAACAAATGCCTGGTGGTGTGGGACTCAAATGAATGCGCACCACTTCTGTGGGAGTTTTCCGTACAAAACCTGATGGGTCCATCATGAGGATTCTGGTGGTTTGCCACCTCCTGCCAGCTGCCTTATAGAACAGCATGAACCCAATTGTGACAGAAATAGCACAGGCATAGCAATGAGGAACGCGATTTCCTATCTATTGGGCATTGGTGAGTCATTGAGATACCCGAAAGTCAAATCTCTTGAATTAAGTGCGTTGAATGGCCTTCGCTCCCCGATAACATTTCGATGGCTTTCTGTCCCAACGGGAAGACAAGCTAACTACAATCGTGGTTGCAGTTCACACTAAAGCACTTATCACTCACCACTCATTCACTCATCATCCATTCACTCATCACTCATACACTCCTAACTTATTCACTTATTCACGTATTCCATTATTCACTTCTTCTACTCATTCACTCATTCGCTTATTCACTCATCACTCGCATTCACGCAATCACGCATTCACGCATTCACTCATTAACTGATCTCTTTGGGTGTTGCCATACCATACCATCACCACGTTGACCATTTCAAGGCCAAATTGGAACATTAACCCGTTAAGGACCAGTGGGGCCTTCTGGTACCATATGTTCAAAGTGGAATGAGGTAATGTTCCTACAGTGGGAGCCGGCTTAATGACATTCTAACATCGGCAAGACTTTGACCGAACTGTGTCAGCCCCTTTCCGTTTGTGGGAAGTGTGGGGGTGGTATTTGGTGGAGCATAAAGTTGGCAGAAACATGGATGCCAGGAGTTACATTGGTAACAGTGGCGCAACGGAGGGGGGGCCCAGGGGGCCCGGGCCCCCCCCCCCCCCATGAGACCAAAGTGCCCTTCTGGCCAAAAGTGCCCTTTTGACCGAAAAGTGCCCTCTTGGCCGGAATGTCCCAAATTTAGCCCAAAAATCACCTGCCTTATCATAAAGCAGGTGGTTTTCGGGCTAAATTTGGGACATTCTGGCCAAAAAATCATTTTTTCCAGCAATTTTAAAACAAATTGCTTGCCACCCCCCCCCCCCCCGGTCAACAAACCTTCCAGTGTGCCCCGGGCCGCAAAGTGCCCTTTTGGAGCCGGTCAAGTGCCCTTTTGAAGCCGGCCAAGTGCCCTTTTCGGTCCGGGCCCCCCGCATGGAAAAATCCTGGGTGCGCGCCTGATTGGTAATGACTGTTTTTGGTTGATTTTTCCCGGGGATGTGATTTATTATTGACAGTGTTCATGTTAGTGACAGTCGACATGGCATATATGCGATGCCTAATTGCATAACATATATAACCGGGCCGCGCTGGGCGCCGCCAGAGTTTGGCGGTACCAAATGGACCCACTGGTCCTGAGCGCTGGCCGCGGAGGGGAGACTGGGCGCGCGGAAGGGGAGCGCAGTGCCCGCGTGGGAGTGTGCAAACGTCGTTTCGTTAGTGAACAGTTCGGTGCTGGTGCGCGCATGAATCGCTAAGGTCAGCATCATGTCATGGACAACGAAACGGTGTGTATCTGCGAGCGAAGCTATCGAAATGATCGGCGATATCTATTTGGAAGATGAAGACGAGTTGACTGTTGTGAACGTGCCACCTGACTGTGATCTCAGTGATGTAGACGAGCTGAATGACGATGCCACTGGACCAGCGGAAGTGCACGATGTTCCTGGCACCCTGGAAGTGCAGATAAATCGTGACCTGGATGAATCCGAACAGGCAGATCCTCGAAGTGAAACGTCAGGAGCTGACAACATACCAGCAAAGAGGCGACGCATGGAGAAAAGCGTGCCAGTTTGGCGGCATGTTTCACCCGAGTATACTAGATGGGAGAATGCGTGCGATTCGGCTCGATGCGCATCTCGTCAAAACATCACGGACTCCCTGAGTGTATGTACGCCGGTGGAGATCCTGGAAAAGCTGCTTACTCCGAATATATTGCAACATATCCAGACGGAGACTGCGGTATGCTCTGCACGTAAAAATGACCCACTGTTCTCGATGGATGACACCGACCTGAAGGCTTTCATCGGGATTCTTATCTTCTCTGGATATGTGGCGCTGCCAAGCGAAATCTCTACTGGTCAGAGGCAGAGGATCTGGCCCACGACATAGTTCGGAAGGCCATGCCGCGAAGCAAGTACATGAAAATAAAACAGTATCTTCATGTGCAGGATAACTCGAAGCAGACCGGCACGGATCGAGGTTTCAAGGTCCGGCCATTGATTGACATGATGAACGAGTCGTTCCGGAAATTTGGCATTTATCAGGAAAAACTCGCTGTGGACGAGATGATCGTCCGCTACTACGGGTGTCACGGGCTGAAGCAATTCATCCGCGCGAAGCCCATCCGTTTCGGCTACAAACTGTGGGCTTAGTGCGGGGAAGATGGCTACTGTCACAAGTTCGACTTGTACTGTGGAAAGGAGCAGCGCCCTCATCTGCAGGACATGCCTATGGGGACGAGAGTGGTGCTCGACATGACAAGCGTCATTTCAGATCCAAGCGGTCACGAGGTCTACTTTGACAATTTATTCACGTCTCGGGCACTGCTCGCTGAGCTCAGGACTCGTGGCATCCGTGCCACCGGTACTGTGAGGGAAAACCGGATGGAAAAATGCCTTACCAAACCAACAAAGGTCCTTCAAAAAGAGTAACGAGGTGCGATTGACTACCGGTTTGAGAAGACGATGGAAGTATTGGCAGTCCGCTGGAATGACAACAAAGTCGTTAGCGTGATGACCAACTTTGACTTCATCTACCCAACAGTAAGCATCCAGCGCTTTGACCGGAAGCAGAGAAAGAAGGTGGACGTGCCCCAGCCGCGGGTCCTCAAGTCGTACAACACCGGCATGGGAGGCGTCGACTTACATGACTGGCTACTGGGCCAGTACGGCATCGCCATCCGTGGAAAAAAGTGGTATTGGTGCCTCCTCACCAGGATGTTCGACATGGCCATCGTGAACAGCTGGCTCCTTCACCGTACCGCACTGCCAAAGGAAGAGCAGCTCTCTCTGCTCAACTTCCGCCGCGAGATTGCTGTGGCATACATGAAGTCGGCAGCTGCGTGCCAGTGTGCGGCGAACCTCGGCCAGAGACACATCGGATAGCTTGCGGTACGACGGGATCGGCCATTGCATCGGGACTTCTGAAGCCCGGCGACGATGCAGGCTCACGGGCTGCGCTGGAAAGCCACGCAAAACCTGTGTGAAGTGCGATGTAGCACTTTGTGCGAAGTGCTTCGCATCGTACCACCGCAGATGAGAGGGATGCAGCCCGTGGTGGATCATGAGCCAAACGTGATGAGTGTCCATATATGTGAATAAATACAGCATATCCGTTTGATAATACAGCGAGCAAATTACTCATTGGTGTAAACTGGCGAAGGCCGGTGGAATCGTGTATGTTATGCTAATAGATGAACATGCAATATGGCAAATCAGTCAGTTTCCCTGACTAAGTACGTTTGACTGACTTTAGCACGATAGTAACCGAAACAATGATCAATGATCCTACTGGGTGCATTACTTCGAGCCAGCGACCATTTCTTTGCTCCTTCCCAAGCGCTAAACGGCGGCCGCCGTGCCGGGTCGAGCGCGCGCGGCGTCCGAACCGCGCGCAGCGCTCAGGACCAGTGGGACCTTTTGGTACCGGGCCATGTCTCGAAAACGGCTGGAGATAACTTCCTAATTTTTTCACAGCTTTGTTCTTGTTCGATTAGATGCCTGTTGACGAAAGCTAATCAAAATTGTTCGGTGAATTATGTATCCGGTCCTTAACGGGTTAACATCAGCTGACCTCTGTTGAGCATTTTCGAAGAAACCAGTCTTAAACATGGTTATGACCTAGCCCTGGACAATAGTAATCAGCTGCTGGGGTGTCGTTTAGCTACATATATGACGCATGTGGCGATTGTGATCGATATCAGTTTTTTATCTGTGCGCGCGCCAAGTTCACCAATTACAGTGCAGAATTTTGGTGACAATAGAAAGAATAGCTTTCGTGAAACGCAACTCTATAAAACACAGCTGTATATATATTCATATATCAAATCATTCCCACGTGAGCTTCGCTGGCGTGTCAGCACGTTCGCCCCATATCATTTTCAACCGGTGAATGTGCCTGAAGCAAACTCGCCGATTGATCAATGGATTTTGAAGGCGCTTTGGCAAGAACTAATTGGCTGTTATCACAAAAATGCTGCACTGTGATTGGTTAAACTGGTGCGTGCACAAATAACAAACTGATATCGATCACAATTGTCACACGCCTAATATATGTAGCTAAACGACACCCCGGCAGCTGACGTTATTGTCCAACCTGATTCGATAGGCCTTGGTTATGACCAGGGAGTGCGCTCCAGCATTTTAGTTATTATTACAATTATTGTGTTTTTAGTGCGGCGAAACCGGTGACATCCACACAAATATCAATTTTCCCCTGTTAGCGGTGACATTGTGATGAAGTAGTATTAAAGATCAAGATTAAAATAGCAAGAATGCCTTTGTAGAAAATGAGCACGAAGAATGGAACAATATATGAATAATAGCTTCCACAAGTTTTGCCCTACGGTCTTTACTATTGCCAGGATCGGCGGAGGTCGTCAAACGCTGATTGGTCGGCTCAAGGCTATATAATTGAGAGTCGGCTCAAGCGTCTCCCTTTTTGGGAAGCGGAGCTTTCTACCTCTGTTCTATAGCCTTGTTTATGACCAAGTCAGGTTGGACAATAGTGCCAGCTGCTGGGGCAGGGGCGTCGATTTGTATCCTTTTGTGGGGGTCATGGCCCCACCATTGTTGATCTTGCCCCCCCCCCCCAAATGCTGATTTTGACCCTCCCAATAACCTATGCTATTTTATGCTGATAAGAAAGCTAAAGGGGAAAAATGTAAAACACCATGCTAAGTTAACATTGAGGTTAACCAGCACATTTTGTACTGAAAAGAAACATATTTGGATTAGATAGTGGACTGACTCTCCACCTTTTGCTGAAAAATGTAAAATTGTGTGCAAAAACAAGCAAAATAGCTGGATTTCCCTCCACTGTGGAAGTACAGCTTACATCATAAAATGTTGAGGTTAGCGATGCTCATGCATTTTAAACCAGATTGTCTGAAAAAAAATATGCTAAGCAACTAAACAACAATTGCATGGTCATACTGATGTTTGTACACACCACCAATTGCAAAACCACATGCATATGGAGCTTGAACATGATTAATTCCATTCTCAATTTCCAGTCATTGTCAAGCTTGCATGCAAATCATGATTATCGTTGAGATTGTGGATATGCAAACTATAATTATCTTCAGCAACCTACCCACCACACCATCAGCTTGATATTTACCAAGGTACCTACCTACATGCCCAATGCCAATGTGCATGCATTCAATATTGATACGGGGCAACCCAATCTCAAACTGAACCAATAAAAGCCACGTGTGAGCCAATCTGCCAGCCTATTAAAACATGAGAGAAAGGTCAGCAAGAAGCCGAATAGACACCTCATTATAATTGATATTCCTGAAGAAAGCAATAGATACTAAGTTGTGGCCACACATGACTTCCGAAACAAACCCTATAGTCATACAAGACCAGTGTCTGGTAGCGCGCATTATGCCACCCACGACACTATTACCTTAGAAGGTACACCAAAGTTCGCCTTCAAGCTTTGGTGACGTCATAGTTTTTAAATCTTATATTGCAGAAATTGGTAGCATCAGACGTGTTTCAATTTCACTGCGCATGAGACAGTTAAAGCATTTTTCAATTTTCAATTTTCAAAGTTTAAAGAACCTAACCCAGCCAAACCTAATCTATCATAAGTTGCTGTTGAATAAAATATGATTGGTAAATTTTCAGTTTAAGGTGATTTAAAAAAAAAATCTTCAGAATACCATGTTCATGACGGTGACTAAGGTGATGGGACCACTTATTTTCAGTGCAAATTCATTTCATTTTAATTTGAAGAAAAAATTGACAAATTTTCCAACTTAAAAAACCTAAACCAACCTACCCTAACCAAACCTCACCCATTTTGTTTGCTTTATGGTGACAAATGTGTGCAAAAACTTGTCTTGGTTGGTTGGTTGGTTCGTTATTTGGGCTTACGGCCGCATTGACTGCGTTGGTCATACAGCGCCCATACAACTTTTCTTGTTCTCATCTTAAAGCACAATAATACCCAAAAGTTTCCCCCAAATATTTCCAAACATGTTCACAAAAATATTGTTTTCTTCAAAAGCAGCTTAGGTTAGGTTAGGCTGGGTTAGGTTTCTTTTTTAAGGTTGAGGATTTTCAGAAAATAAATTAATTGACATTTGTATTTTTTTATTTTGTGTTCTCAAAATATAGGTTAGGCTACGTTAGGTTAGGTTTTGTTGCATTAAAAAAAAAACATTTATGTTTATGCTATGTTACCGAACTCAAAACCCTTTTTGGCATTATTTTGCTCACAACCTGAAAAGTAAGCATTTGCACAGAAAATAAGTGGGTCCAATCATCTTAGTCACCTTCATAAACATGGTATTCTGCAGAAAAATAAAAAACAAACAAAAAAGAACACCCTAAATTGCAAAGTTACCAAATAATTCGCAATTTTTTGGGGAAACTTTTTTGGAAAAGTTTTGAAAAGTTTTCCAACTTGAAAAGCCTAAACTAACCTAACTTAACCAAACCTAACCCATTTGTTTGCTATATGGAGGTAAATGTGTGTAAAAACTTGTCTTGTTACCACCTTAAAGCACAATAATACCGGTTTGGCTAGGTCAGGCTAGTTTAGTTGTTTAACTTGGACATTTTTTTCACACATTTTCAAAAATAAATTAAAATCCGAAATTTTCCTTCAAAAGCAGCTGACGTTAGGTTCAGTTAGGTTGGGTTCGGTTGTTCAAGTTATAAAATTTTCAGAATATATATTGCTTAATTTTTGTTTCTAATTTGTGTTTCTCCAAAGGGAGGTTATGATATGCTATATTAGGTTATGTTGGTTATGGTTATTAGGCTATGGTATGGATTCACTAATGAGTGAATCTATGCCATTCCCACTGGAGTCTAAAAGCTACATCATAACCTTACTTCTATAACGTATATCACAAGAACTCATCTCGATTCTACTGCTCACTCAGGACACCATAGAATTCAATTAATGAAAGTGTTACTTCACTACCTGCATTGCTAATGTGAACAGAAAGAAGTCCTTTGAACCATATGCAAATGGGGCAGCACCTTCACAGTGCTACTCCATCCACATCCAATTCCAACCCTGACCAAACTTCAGGAGCGCATCCGTCTCCAAAGCAGCCTGTGGAAGAAGATATGTATTGCAGCAAAAGTACTATGATCTGAATTCCATGGTATCCCTGTTGCCTAATAGTCCATCCTTGCCTATCCATGTAGGAGATGTTTGACTTTCCTCAAACTGTCTGGAGAACTTGAGAGTTGAAATCACTTGTGAGTGATGAAGCAGATGAGTTATTCCTGTGTGCTTATGCTGCATAATTGCATGGCACAGTGGCATGCCGAATGGGGAGGGGACATTGTGGGCAGTTTCCTCCCTGACAGGTTGTGGGACCCCCAAGAATCGCGTCGAGCTCCGGAAAAAATTACGTCAGTCTCCTTAAAAATCCCGCTTAGGCTCCAAATAATAGTACTGGGGCCCCGAAAAATCACATTGGGGGCTAAAAAGTCGCGCAGGGAATCCTGAAAAGGACGCTGGGGCCTCAAAAGTTCCCTCCTGGGTCCCTGAAAATCGCGCTGGGGGCTGAAAAGAGTCGTGCTGGGGTTCAAGAAAATCACGACGGAGGCTACAAACAGCCGGGCCCGGGCCCCAGAAGGTCACGCTGAACCTAGGGGTACTAAGAATTCTCGTCCGGGGTCCCTGACAATCACGCTAGGGGCATGACATGTCGCACCGGGGCTCCAAAAGTCTCATTGTGATCACCCAGCAAATGAAGCTGGAGCAACGAAAAACAGTCCCGGCATGGAAAATCACTCTGGGTCCAAATAACCGCTCCAAAAGCCCACAAAACGTGTTGGGCCCCCAAAAGCGTGTCCTAGCCACTAAAGCTCGCGCTTGTTGTTGTTGTTATTTGGGTTTAAGGGCGCTTCGACCAAAGCGTGATCATTTAGCGCCCAAAAGCTCGCGCTTGATATCCGAACAAGTGCCCACGAGGCCCACAAATATCGCGTTCGGGACCCAAAATTCCGTCGGTAGTCACAAAATTTAATGTGGGTAATCCAAAGCGTACCGAGTTTCGCAAAGAGCGACAGGGCATTAAAATATGCGCTGCAGCTCGAAATAAAAACATAACGCGGGCCCTCAAGGCACACCAGGGTCATGAGACCACACGGGGCCTCCAAAACAGGCTGGGCTCTCAAAAAGGGAATTGATCATAAACAAGGAACAAACAGACCGGGCACTAAATAAACACATCGGCGTCTTCGAAAACGCGCCGATACCTCAAAAATATCATCGGTGTATAAAACAGCAACAAAGCTGTAAAAAAGAGCCCGGTCTCAAACATGTGTCGAGCACCTAACACAAATTGGCTGGAGCCCTAAAACACATCCATTGAAGAAAAAAAACGCAACGGGTAAAAAAACGAACACCTGGGCTCGTCTCGGTAGCCAATATGGGAGCTTATTTAATCAAAGAGATGAGGTGCATCAAAGGTCAGTGTGTCTCCGGATTTCTTAATCACGAGAAAATGTTGGAAGAAGAAGAAGGGATAGTTCTCTTCTGGGAAGAAGAGAACTAATACATCGAATTGAATTGATCGATTTTTTTTTTCCACATGTCAAATGTGGCACAAGACTATCACGTGACAGTAATTCGTAAAACGTGGGAGACCTAGCAGAAACCGGAGATGCGCACGTAGAGTGGCGAATGCGTCGACTGCGCAAGGCGGGTGTACACGTGCACGAACGTTGGCGTTTTGGCGACCGGGCGTTATTAATTGGAATGCATGATATTGGAAAATTTTATATTTTTGAGTGATTTGTTCAGGTGTAATTTAGCAGTGTGAGGTGACTTTTCAAGGGATACCAAAAGAAAAACCTTCAAACAGGATGGGGAGGAGTTAGGGTTGAAATCTGGTGATTCAGAAATAATGGTGGTAGATTTGGCCCCCTCCACATGACAGTTAATTTGGTCACTAATTATTATATAACAAAAATATAGAACCACCTTTGAATTTTTGTGTCGAAGTCCGGGGACTTTTTTAACGGGGGTAGGTGGGTACCTTCCAAATCAGTTTGCTTCCTCTCGCAAATCCTTGGTACGCCACTGCCATGGCATGACATAATTTGACCTGTTGATAGCTATAATCCGCCGCAATGGACGGTGTACTCCGAGGTCCCGGTCCGCCACAGTGGACGGTGTGCTCCGCAGCCCCGGTCCGTTACAATGGACGGTGTACTCCACGGCCCTGATCCGCCACAGTGGACGGTGTGCTTCGCGGCCCCGGTCTGTTACAATGAACGGTGTACTCCACGGCCCCGATCCGCCACAGTGGTCGGCTTGCTCGGCGACCCTGATCCACCACAGTAGATGATGTACTCCGCGGTCCTGATCCACCGCAGTGGATGCTATGCTTCGCGGCCCTAGTCCGTCATGGTAGGTGTGCCCCACGGCCCCGGTCCACCACAGTGCACGGTGTACTTCGCGACCCTGGTTTGCCACAGTTGATGATGTACTCCGCGGCCCTGGCCCGCCGCAGTGGACGGTGTGCTCCGCGGCTCCGGCCCGTTACGGTGAACCATGAGCTCCGCGACACCGGTCCCCCAAGTGGATGGTGTGCTTCGCGGCTCTGGTCCGACATAGTAGAAGGTGTGCTCCACAGCCCGGGTCCGCCACAGTGGACGGTGTGCTCTGCGACCCTGGCCCGCCACAGTGGACGTCAAGGTCGAAAAAACCCTTGTCTTTTCCTGGATTTTGCCATCCATAGCATTATCCTCTTCACAAAATTATCCTCCATGTTGTTTCCTCCATCGTCTGATGGTGTTGTTCGACAATTAATTGCCCCGTGGTAAAGTGCTCAAGATTCACCTGAAGCTTCAAAGTGAAATTCTGATTCCTAGGTTTGAGGGAAAATATCCTCTCCGTATTCCATCACTGAGAAATCGTTCTCTCCTCATTCAGGATTGCAAAGTATAAATCCAACCATGGTAGACGGTGCGTTCTCCACGGCCCTGGTCAGTCACAGTGAACGGAGTGGGATTAGTCACGGCTTTGCATCATCTTTCCCAGCAGTTTTGTGTGCATTAGTTGTCACTTTCTCCGCATTCTACCGTTCACCTTACCATTCATAGGTACCAATGTCACTCATGCATTAATATTTCCCAATTCGTCACAGCCATTGAATCTGATTGAGACACAGCTGCTCTTGTTGTGCATTTCTACCGATGGATATTGATGCCATCAGAAAAGCAAATTTTGTCAGCAGCGAGACTGACTTATTTTCACTAGGGTAATGATTACAGGTACTGAAGCAGCGTGGCCAGAAATGCTTTTGGGTGCTGCACCCTTCTGGCCTTATTCGTGTCCCTCGCACCTACATGAAGACTCCTTACGTCTGCCATGTGTTTCTAGTGTCCGACATTTTGCACCTCTTTATATTTGCTCTTTATCTTTATATGCTTTATATTTGCTTATATAATAAGGTCTGGAAATACGAATTCAGGTCATCTCGGATCATTGTTTGTTCACACAATGTCATGGTGTACTACTTCGGTGGCTCTAAAACCGAATTAAAATTTCAATTCACAAGGAACAGTAGCATTCGGCATAAGACGCCATTGCGGCCGCAATGTCGCCAAGGCAGCGGACGCGCACAAAAATCCCAATTCCACACACAAGACGGCAGTGTAGAATATCCATAATACTTGACCTGACCTAGCACCATTGACCTTGTCACATATTTGAAAGCAGAATGTCTATATCATTCTTATATCATGTTCTGCACGAAAAGTTTTCCCCTTACTGCGATAAGAAGATATAATTTGACCTGACCTCCGTTTAGTAACCTTGACCTTAATTGAAATTTTTGGAAAGCAGAGCTATTTGACTTGATGAAAGAACAGTATGATCTGGATTTGGTGTTGCTATTCTGCAATTACTGCGAATGGTGGAATTTTGAAGATTTTGGCATATTATCTTCCTTGGTCCATCCCAAGTCAATTTCAAGGGGAATTATAAATCAAATTGGTGAATGAGGTCAAGAAGGCAAATATGATGGGGTCCAAGCGCCATCAAAGGTATAGAAAATCCGTACTACCTTTTGGAAGGAAAGGATTACAAGTACTAACAGGGTTGCAGTGAAAATGCTCCTGTTGCGACACACCTGGTGCGGGGCCCATTCCAATTCCACCGATTTGAAAACTGTTTTGAATTCTGACATTATTCCTACTTTCCGAAGTTTTGTACTTTTTATTTCCGACTCTAGCAAAGAAACCATTCGAGCCGACACATTAATTTCAAAACCGTCGAATGGCACTTCTGGGAATCTCCTGGGCTGACCTTTTCGGACTCCTTGGCCGTGACCGGAAAGGCATGTACTCAGTGTGTCCTACTCTTGCTCTAGGCTGCGCCATTGGGAACGGGTGGGGTTCTTAGACTTTTGTAAAAAAATAGTAGGACGATTGCGCTAATTGATGTCTGATCCGTTGTGCATTTTAATTTGCTTGGTGTCGTGTGTGGTGACTGACTAGACTTGGTGATCACGATGACTACATCAATGTACATGTTTGATCAGAGGACATTGTTTTCGATTTGTTTTAGGGCACAGCTTTTGTGGAAGCTGTGCCCCCCCCCCCCCCCAACCCTAAAACTCGCCCCACCAAAACTTTGGCTTCGCCCGTCCCTAATGTTAGGCACCAAGAAAATAGCTTCACCCATCGTCATCACAGTTCATGCCTGCTGTGCTCCGATGCTCTATCAAGGCCGGTGTGTTTTAGCCTGCATATGGGCGCAGAAGTATTTAAGCCGGTGTGTGTTTGTTGGTGTGTGGAGTGAGGGGTGGGTGACGTTGACGACGACGACGACGACGACAACGATGGCGGTGGCAGAGAGAGAGAGAGAGATAGAGAGAGAGAGAGAGAGAGAGAGAGAGAGAGAGAGAGAGAGAGAGAGAGAGAGAGAGAGAGAGAGAGAGAGAGAGAGAGAGAGAGAGAGAGAGAGAGAGAGAGAGAGAGAGAGAGAGAGAGAGAGAAAGAGAGGGAGATAGAGAGAGGAAAGAAAGATAATCACCCCTTCGCCTCGTTTTCGAACCGAAAGATACGTGGCTTCGATTGAGTCAAGGCACCGCAAACGTAAGGTAAATGTATTACTTATCCAATATTTGAACAGTCCCGTTCTCAATCTTGATTCACTGTCAAACGACACATAATGGGAGCATGATTTCGGCAAAAACTAGCCGAGAAGGGGTGGGGGGATTGGCATCAGTCACCTTGACAGCTTCCTCGCTCCCTCCAGCCTCGTGTCACACTCATCTCCTTCCGGTCCGCTTCACGCGCACTCAATGCCTCTGAATTATGAAGGGCCAATTCGTCCCAGTTAGCCTGTGCGTCAACGCTCTGTGTGCGGCGGCCATCTGGAAACGAGAAGCATGGGAGTGCTGAGCACCTAGAGGAAAGCGAGGCAGCCCCAGGTAGCTGACAAATGGCCATGGATGGCCGGTGGAGTGTAATGAGTAGGGTGCGTTGGACATGGAGCAAGCATGCGTCTGCCCTGCACATTGCCTTGGGGCAGGACGCTAACGGTTGTCTCTTTGTTGCGGGAAAATGAGAGCAATTTCCTCCCCTGGGAGCATTGTCCCTTTGTTAACATCGCATAGGCGATGATGGGTGTCCATAGTTGGTACTAATCACTTATTTTGCACGTGCATCACTTAGATACGCATGTTACTGCACCGAATCGAAAATCAAAATCAGTGGTATGCATTTATCCTCAGGTTACAGATGCTATTCATGTGCATCATTCGGAAAGGGAGGGGAGGAGAGGGAGTATTTCTCCCCTCAGTACTATTCGATGTCAAGATTCACTGCTGATGCAAACGAATTTACAGTTACAGTACAGTACAGGGAATCAGTTGCGACGTGGCACCTGCTTAGCCAAGCGTTGAAGGGGTTCGATCGGATTGACGTAGGTCGAAGCCAATTGGTGGAAGCAGAGCTTCCTTTTGTTGTTGGATGACTGTTCTTCATAATTAGGGATGGACGTATAATCGGCCCATGCTTCTCACTTTTCCCTACCAATTCTCCCTGAGATAAAAAATGGCGCTAGCCCCTGAACTCTTCACTAAAATTCCTACTCTACTGCGTTCACCCACTTTCTCTGATTGCCCCCATGTTAAACATTATGGATGCTTTTCTGACCCATCCTCCCCAAATGACATGGTCAACCTTTTCATGGATCCACCACTGGAAAGTCACGCCGGACTCCAGCACCCCGTTCTCTGCTGCCACTGACCCATGCCCCCCACCCACGCCCAGACCGGACCGGCGTGGCGGTGCCCTCGTAGGAGGTCGGCCACGTCTGCGCGTCGCGACCGACGGCCGTCGGCCGGCGGCGGCTGAGCGTCGGCTCGGACCGACGGAGCGTCCGCAGTCGGCGGCGACGAGGCGCGCCCCGAGCTGCCGTCCGGAGCGTCGAGGACCGGCGTGGTTGGTGCCGAGCCGGCGAGGGTCGGAGCGGCGCGCCGCGGTCGGTGCCAGTCTGACCTCGACGGTCGCCGACCCGGCCGAGGTCAACGGCCGGTCAGTGACGGCTCCGGCGCGGGGCGCGACACCGCCCCGGTTGTGTGACTGCTGACGACACCGCCCCGGTTGTGTGACTGCTGACGCGCCGGTGCGACCGGGTCAAGGTCGCGCGCGTTCGTCCGTCGCCCGTCGCGGCGACTGCGCCTGGCTTCTGGCCGGGTGCCGATGCGTACGCACGTCCCGATCACAGTGTCGATTTCATAGCGGCTGATTGGAGTGGCTGGGCCGCCGTTCGGGAACGCCGCGCCGGCCGCCGGGCGCTGACGCTGGCGCTGAGCTGGAGCTGGAGCTGGCGCTGGAGCTGGCAGACATCCGGCAGTGTCGCGCACCGGCCGGCGACTGCACCGGCGAGGGCAGTTCGCACCGCCCGCGTCGACCTCTCGTCTCGGCGGCGAACGTCACCGCGCCGGCTCAGCGCGCCCAGACAGCTGCCGACTGACTCCGGCGGCTCTGTCGCAGCTCCAGCGCCGGAGAAGAGCGTGCCGTGCAGCCGCACGTCCGCTGCAGCCCGGACACTGCAGCCCGGACACTGCAGCCCGGACACTACAGCCCGGACACTACAGCCCCAACACTGCAGCCAGGACACTGCAGCCCGGACACTGCAGCCCGGACACTGCAGCCCGGACACTGCAGCCGCACGTCCGTTGCAGCCCGGACACTGCAGCCGGACACACCACGCTGGCACGGCCCCGGCCGGCTGTGGCCGCCTGGGGTCCTGGTGGGCGAGCGAGAGCCAGACAGGCGCTGAGCTGTCAGTCCGGACGACAGTGCGGTGGGACCATGCTTGGCTTCTGGACTCTGCTGCTGGCGGGAGCCATGACAGGCGCGGACGACATTTCCAGTAAGTGATGTCGATGTCTGGTGAGCTTGTTCATACGTGCAGTTCACTCAGAACTGACATCATTAGAAGCTTAACCATTATCAGTTATGATTTGGCACACTCATTACTAATGCGGGGCACACTCATTACTAATACTCTGTGTGCGGGGCGATTTGGGTCAGAATCTGATCAAGTATTGCTGGCATGAGTGTTGGTGTATAAATTATTTCTGATGTATTGAAAGTACCCCTTACATAGATGGATGAACGAACTACGTCCGTATCGGGCATACATACAGTAGCATTCGGACAATAATGCTAGCCATTGAAGTTCCAGTAATGTATTGCATTGCCCAGGCTTGCATAATACTCTGAGAGCAATAAGACGACAGAATAAGACATCCAACGCTGCTAAAAAAGCACTATTACCTCTGTCTCCAAAGTGTTTGCTTTCACTTGCTAGCATGCAGTTAACATCCACAACCAGCTAGCCCATTGCATATATGATCTCAGCTTCGTCCCTGTTCTTCCATAATAACAAGGATATGATGTCAGCTTCGTTCTTGCTGTTCCATAATAACAGGGATATGATGTCACCTTCGTCATTCTGTTCCATAATAACAGGGATATGATGTCAGCTTCGTTCCTGATGTTCCATAATAACAGGGGTATTATCTCAGCTTCGTCCCTGCTGTTTCGTAAAAACAGGGTGCTCCTTCGCTTCGCTTCTGTTGCGAACAGCCAGCATCGATTATCAGATATCCACTGCAGCCGCAACGCTGCTGGTCACATCAAATAAAACGAGAAAAGTTACCAGTGACATTGTGGTGCTTCTACGCTTGGCTACGATGCCAGCAACTGTAGCAGAATGTAGGACAAGGGCTGTACCGACAGCGCGGGAAACTGCGTCCAACCACGCAGATGGTGCTCACCGTACCCCGGACGGCGTGGAGATAGCCAACTGATTTATCGCATGTAGTGACGATATCTGAATGGCAAGTGGTAAGCCATATAAATATAATAAATAACTTCGGCCTGATACAGTGCGCTTGGCTGCAGAGGCGGCAGGCGTTATGGTAGTTTCGGCCTGATACAGTGGCTGTAGAGGCGGCAGACATTATTGTAGTTTCGTGACAGGCATTGTAACTTCGTGGCAGGCATTATAACTTCGTGGCAGGCATTGCAATCTCGTGGCAGGTATAGTAACTTCGTGGCAGGTGTTGTAACTTCGTGGCAGGTGCTGTAAATTCGTGGCGGGTATTGTAACCTCGTGAGTCAAATTGTTGATAGGATAGAACTTAAAGTGATCAGCAGGGACATCATGCAAAGGATGCTTGGTATCCGATGCATTTCAAATTAGAGAACTGCAAATGAAAAGTGCTTTAACTTCTCTGGTTTCCTACATCTTGTGGACCACTTCGGCACCCATATGCATGCTGGGACATCCACGATGACTTGCAGTTCCAATCGTGACGGTTCCACTCGTGCACTCAGTTAGCTACATTTACACGTGGAAACGTAGTTAGTCGAGAAACAACAATATTGTGAATTGTTTGACGAAGATATCATGGGGTATATTAGCATGTTTCGGTAGTATTTATCTATCATTTCGACGCATTATTGATACATCAATAAGAGTATCTGATTGATTATTGATTATTGATTATATAATTGATACATCAATAATGTCGATGTAAAACGTCAGGTAAACTGAACTGTGTCAATGCATACTAAAGTATTCAAATTTGGTTCGATCAACAGGTATAATCCTGATTGCTCGTCTGTTGGTAGGATAAGAATAACACCTGCATGAAATAGACTTGCGTCCCCCATCGAGTATGGCCATAAAGTCATGACGAGATGAACGTTCGTTCAAAATCTTTCCTTGCGTCTCATCAGTATCTTCTTTTGCATTTGGTGACGTATGTATTGCTATTTCTCCCGTAAATGTTACGGACATATTGACCTGGAACGATACGAATAATGTATGCATGCACATCTGTCAAAATCTCTCAGTCCGTACCAGCCTCACTACCAAGCACGCATGGTATCTAGCTTTCTTGCTCTAGGGCCATCCCCATTCCCATAGAGGCGGATCCGAGGGAAGTGGCAAGAGACCATGAATCAACCACTATGGCCTGACCTGGAACAAGATTGGCCCTTATTCACAACTTGTAGAAAAACAACAAACGTTTTATGTCAAACACATAGTTTTTCAAAATTAGGTTCCAGGCTATCCAAAATCCATCAGCAGACGTGCAAAAACCTGCTACTTGCCTACGAATGTAGGTGACAGATGTCGAGAAAAAATCGCTGCATGCATGGTTCAGCACGCGGCATTGTATTAGCATTGAGTACGAATTATCTCAAGGCCGTTTCGCTTCTGAACATAAGCAGTCAATTTGTTTTCGTAATTAGGCACACATTATACGTACTCCTCATCCTATCTAAGGTTAAGGGTACCTAGACAATTTGGTCGTGGTGATCGAGAGGTGTCAGGACCGGGAAAAACGCTGCTGTAAATTTGGGTATGCTCTACGGTGACTTCGAGGCTCATGTTCATGATCATGCTAATCGCCAAACTTGGGGTCGCTTACCAAGTGCTACCTGATCCTGGCGCCATTTGAGCGGATTTCAGCACTTCTCCGGGCGTTCGTTGCCATCCTTGTTTTTATGTTGCTAAGAACCCTGAATTCGTCCCCCTATCGACCCACCCTTCCTCCGCCTATGCATCGAATCGCCCACTTTGACCACTACCGGTGTTGGAAGTGGGAGGATGTACAGAAGGCACAGGTCCCAGTAATGGCGAATTTTAACATTACCTCGAAGGTGCTGCAAGAAATAGAGCGTGTTTGATGCCCTTTTCTTCCCAACTCGGGGTTGTTCCAACGCTACCCTCCCTGACACAGTGGTCTGTGAACAGTTTTCAACTTGTATGCGGGTTGGAGACAGTGGAAGATGAAGACCTGACGTAGAAAAAGCTTACTTGTCGGAGAGAGAGAGAGAGAGAGAGAGAGAGAGAGAGAGAGAGAGAGAGAGAGAGAGAGAGAGAGAGAGAGAGAGAGAGAGAGAGAGAGAGAGAGAGAGAGAGAGAGAGGGAGATGAAAGAGGGAGAGAGGGAGATGAAAGAGGGAGAGAGCGAGGGAAAGGGATGACGCTCGGAGTTTGAATTTTTACTTTTACTCGCAATGTTATTCCCACTATCTTCTATAGAAGATAGTGATAGTGATGATAGTGATAGATATCTTCCATCTCTAGATGGAACAGAGCTTTCAGGTCATATCGGGTACCGCTTGCAATCTCCGACCACAGTGTCTAATGCTCACCAACAACCACCGGAGAGGACCGGCGACCTGGACTGTAGGGAAGGGATGGGGAGGTCAGCCGGTCCCTCGGCCCTTGCCGTGGCGTCAGCGGTCGCCGTGACCGCCGTCGAGCCACCCGCGCCGCCGACCGCAAATAGGACGACGCATGTTCCATCAGGCGGGCAGACTTCACAAAGCACATCACCATGAAGCCATGCGGGCCGAACATAACTTTGTTCTGGCGGATCACACCAGAGACGCCCGCCGACTGGTGTGAGGCTTCGGCAGGCGCGTGCTGTGAGCGGCGGTCGCTCATGGCCTGGAACGCAATACACGAGTGCCGGATGCTCTCACGCGATCTCCATGAGTTTGGCTGTAGGAATTCACTGAAATGTGGTAGCGCTATGCTAGTTAGCGGGTGTGTTGGTTAGTTATTTGGTCTTTAGGGCGCATCCGGCGTTAACAGATGTGTTATCGTAAGGAAGTCCTGTATTTTGTCTGTAACTTGGATTTGCTATCACGATGTGGTTAGCATTGTGTTCTTACACAGATGGTTGATATTATGTACATCATACACGTATATATATATATATATATATATATATATATATATATATATATATATATATATATATAACAATATGGCTATACATATTCATTTGAAATTATTTGCCAAGCGACGTTTAAAGCTATCAGTGGAGCGGTGTGCAATAATGGCTTACGGTAGGGTGCTCCAGGCTTTTGTTGTCCCGCAAAGAAAAGTCAACTTCGTTGTCTCCACACGTCCACGCGTTGTCTACAACGCGGCAAACGCAGCTGGAGGCGAACAGAGGCAGTTGATTCACGGATTAAGATTTCGCTGCGCTTGGTGAACATGACTGGAAGACATTAAGGCCGTTTTTGTTCTAAAATGCGCCAAAAACGTTCATGCTGTTGCCCTGGACAATGAGTGTCAATTTTGGCCCAATCTATGGAGTTCAGGGTTGGATGGGTTGACCCAATCTGGACGGACGTTTTCGTTGCGGAGAAGATCTTGGAGGCTCTTGGATCAAGCTTGAAAAGACCCTTACGATCTCGATCGAAAAGGTGATCAAGCGCAGAAGTTGCCCGCCGCCCCAGTTCCATTTCCCTTCCCGCCAGCCGCAATTGAATATTGCCACAATATTCAATTGCCGCGTGGCCTTGCCCATCCCAGCTCTCTCGTAGGTGTCCTTATTAGGGCATCTACGGGAAGCTCCGCCCCCGGACCACTAGCTGGTTGTCAGCCGGATTAGCCGGCCGACGCCACTAGTTGGTTGCTCGTCGGATTAGCCGACGCAGCTCCCCTTCCACTTCCCTTCGGCCCTGCGGCGCTCTCGAGTGCCGTCGGGAAACCGACTTGTATCGGCGGTCGACTTTGACTGTTTTTGCCCATCCCACCCAATAGATTAGAGCCGACAGAGGTACCTTTCTGGTTCAAAGGATCGGGCTAGCGGTCACCAGACCGTGACTGCCCCCGCCTCTGCCGGCTACTCCCCTCCCTCCAAACCACTGTGTCTTTCTCCACCTTTTCACTACAGGTCTTTTCACACCCTTCCTTATAGCACCCCTTCAGGGTGCCTTTCTTGCCTGCACCCCTTCAGGGTGCCCTTATCCACACGTGCACTTCACCCACTCCCCTTTGGTATAAGCACACCCGCCCTGCCCCGGTATGCCTGGGGACACCCCGCCCCCCTCGGAGGACGGAGGCCGCCGCCCCCGGCCTGGAGCCCGCCTGCCCCCTCCCCGCGACCCTCCGGATGGGGAGTCCTTCGTCCTGGTGACTAGGACGGAGGGCTCGTGGTCCCGCACCTCCCCCTTCGGGATAGCCCGTCACCTTGACCAATGGACAGGCGGAGTGGTGTCCGCCAAGGTCCTGCGCTCCGGGGCCCTCCTTGTACGTGTCAGGGAGGCCTCCCAGGCCCGGCAGCTCATGAACCTAGAGAGGTTCATGGACTGCCCAGTCCAGATCGAATCGGCGGATCGACTGAACATGGCCCACATGACGGCGTATGCCCCTGAGCTGACGGGGATGTTCGAAGAGGAGCTCCTAGCCGAGCTGCAGGATCAGGGCGTCTGTGAAGTCACCCGCCTCGGCCGCAGTCCCCGCCTCGGCCCGGTGCTCAAGCTGGGATTCTGGACCCCGACTCCGCCCGCCTACATAATGGCCGGCTACCTGCGCATCGCCCTCCGCCCATGGACACCGCCCCCGTCTCGCTGTGGCTTCTGCCAGAAGTATGGCCACTTGGGCAAGGCCTGCCGCGCCCGAGAGCCGGTCTGCGGGAGATGTGCCGAGGGGCACCCCACCGACATGTGTACCTCCGAGGCCACTCGGTGTGCGTCCTGCGCGGGCCCCCACCCAGCGTCATCCCCCCGGTGCCCGGCATGGCTCGAAGCCAAGGACCGCCAGCAGCGCCGACTTGCCGCCCGCGTCTCCTCTGTACCCCCACCGCCGATGGTGTGGGCCCCGGCCCGCTCGCCCCCCCTGTGGCCGACCCCGGCTGAGGCGGCTTCTCGCCCCCCTCGGGCTGGACCGCACGAGCCCAGCCTACGCTCTCCTCCCCTGCCCCTGGCCTCTCGCCTGGCCCCCTTAGCGGGCCCCCCTGCCCCTGTCGCCGGACCCTCTGACACCCGGAACCCTCACCACCAACAGGACGTCCCGCCTCAGGCCACGCGCCCAGCCGCGGGCCCCTTTGTCGCCCGACCCCCCCCTTCGCCACCGAGCCGCCCCGCCTGCGCAGGCAAGGGCTTCGTCCACCCCACCCCCTCAGTGCCGTCACCTCCCCTCTCAGTCCCCGGAGTCCCGCCATCGCTCCCGGTCCCCGTGCCCTGAACCACCCGAGGATCCAGAGCAGGCCTCCACCTCACCTGGTTCGTCAGTTTCATACGAAACAGACGATCCCACCTTGCCTTCCCCGCCACACACACGCCTGCGAGGGCGTGATCACCACACCACACATCACTAATGCAGACACCCACCACTGAATTCTTGCTCCAATGGAATACGAGGTCACTCATATCCCATTGGGCAGAATTCAAGGAATATATCATCAGAAATAAACCATTGATTGCCGCCGTTCAGGAGACCCGATGGCGCGACAATGACCCATATAATTTTAATATCTTTGGTTATTCCCTCTACACCGACAATAGAAATTCTACATCCCGCGGCGGCGGGGTCGCCTTATTTATATCCGACACCCTCCTTCATCGTCAGATCCCCATTGTAAATAACCTAAATTTTATTGCCGTTTCTGTCAAAATTGCACAACTAGAGCTTACTATACTCTCTCTCTATCTCCCACCTTCTCCTACACTATCCTTATCTTCTGTGACCGACCTATTCGGTCTCCTCCCTCACCCCTGTCTGGTGCTGGGAGATTTTAATGCCCACCACCAGGCATGGGGCTGTCACACCACATCACCTCGCGGACACCACATCGAAACACTCCTCAACACCCACAACATGGTCTTTTTAAATGACCAAACACCCACACACAACACCGACATTGCCCCGTTCCGTCCATCTGCCATCGACCTATCTTTGGCCTCGGCCTCCATCTCACCCCTCTTTTCTTGGCATGTACAACCCGACCCCCTCTTTAGCGATCACTTCCCTATTCATATTATGCTTGAACGCTCAGCCCAGGCTAGAGATTATTCATTTCTCCCCCGCTGGAATGTTCGCAAGGCGAAATGGCCATCTTTCTCCCAGGAAATTGACACCGTCTTCCCTCCTCATTCACACCCCCCAATATCAGCTTTTCTTGACACCATATTACTCGCGGCAGAAAATCATGTCCCCCACACTCGTCGCTCCCCCGGCCGTCATCACGTGCCGTGGTGGAACGACGAGTGTCAACGCGCCGTCGCTCTGCGGCGGCGGGCTGAGCGAAAATTTCGCAAAAATCTCACCACCCAAAACATGTTAGAAGCCCGCGAGGCTAAAAAACGTTGTCAGCAGATTATCCTTAGCGCCAAAAAACGCAGCTGGCAACTCTATTCAAACTCATTCAACCGTTTTACCCCCATCGGCCAGATTTGGACCAAAATTCGCTCTTTCTCAAATGGCAGATCCCCACACCGCGGATTCCCACAACTGACAATTAATCAACGCAGCATCACAGAACCCTCGGACGTCGCGGAACACTTTGCCACCTATTATGCAGACATCTCCTCAAATACGCAATACTCGCAACAAACCACCGACTTCCTACAAACCACTCTCGCCACCTGCAACTTTACCTCGGACAACACGGAACCATATAATGCCCCCTTTACTCTCTATGAACTAAATTTATCCCTATCCAAAGTAACAAACACCGCGGCTGGCCCTGACCAATTGGCATACCCCTTCTTCCAAAATGTATCCGACTCCGGAAAAGACAACCTCCTTTCGGCACTAAACCAACTATGGACTGACGGCACCTTCCCCCTCTCCTGGTCTACTAGCACTATCATTCCTATCGCTAAACCTCGCAAACCTCGCGACCTTCCCTCTAGCTATCGACCTATCTCTCTCACTAGTTGTGCCTCTAAACTTTTTGAGCGCATGGTCAATGGACGAATCAGAGTTCACCTCGAAAACAACGAAATTCTCACACCCTTTCAAAGCGGCTTTCGACCCAGACACAGCACCACTGACAACCTCATTCTATTAGTTGACTCGATTCAGCGCGGTTTCATGAAAAAACATGAAACCGTGGCACTCTTTCTCGATTTAAAATCCGCATTCAATAAAGTACACAGCTCGGCACTCCGAATCAAATTACATCGTATTGGCATCAGAGGCAGAATGGCAAAATTTATCACCAACTTTCTCGCTAATAGAACATTCACCGTCCGCTGCGGCAATATCCATTCTCGGTCCCAAAAATTAGATCAAGGCGTCCCACAAGGCAGCGTGCTATCCCCCACCCTCTTTCTTATCATGATTAACGATGCGCTCGCTGACCTCCATCACATAGCCCCCTGTCTAAAATACTCCATTTACGCCGATGATTTGGCCATATGGTGCACGCACCCATCGGCAGACAATGCAAATTATATAATGCAGCGCGCCATGAATCAAATTGATTCCTGGTGCTCCCTCTGGGGACTGCAAATCTCCCCCACCAAATCCGTCACAATGCTTTTCTCCCGGCTCAACACGTACATTCCACCTCTTACACCACTCCGTTACCGCGACCAAATTATCCCTCACCAAACCACCTTCACCTATCTTGGCATCGTACTAGACAAAAGTCTTTGTTTCGGCCCCCATATTGCTTATCTAAAACAACGTTGCGCAAAACGTCTAAATCTCCTGCGCTGCATCTCCGGTCGTGACTGGGGTGCAGACAGGGCCACACTCAACACAATGTATATTACTCTGATTCGCTCAATCCTGGAATACAATGCGTTTATCTTCGATAATATATCCCCTTCACACATCACAACACTTGAACGCATACAGAATAACGCAATTCGCCTCATCACCGGAGCACACCGCACCACGCCCATCACTAGTCTCCGGGCTGAGGCCCACCTCCCCAGCTTACAACACCGCAGAATACTTCAACTAGTCAGATACCACTTTCGCACCACAACACAACACAACCACCCTGCCACCCTCGCACTCTCTAATCCTCCCGTTCGACGTACATATAATAGGAACAAATACAATATTGCCATACATTTAGACCATGTCCTCACATTCGCACTCAAATTCCCCAACGTAATCCCCGACAAATTGCCTCCTCTAATCCCGTTTTGGCACATGAAACACCCCAAACTTGAGTATCTCTTTCGGGAAAACAAAAACCTGCTCACCCCCATTGAAGTCCAAATTAGATTTTTTGAATATCAAGAGGCCCACCCACAACACACCTTCTTCTACACGGACGGCTCACGTACCAGCAATGGTACGGGAGCCGCCTGGTGCGGTGGGCCCGACACTGGTCAAACCAAATTAACACTTCACCATTCGGTATACACAGCAGAACTAGTCGCCATACTCACTTGCCTACAACACATCATTGCGCAACGCATTACTACCCCTACTACAATATGCACTGACTCACGATCCTCCGTGGACGCCCTCGCCTCAATACACAACACCACACACCCCACGCTCCACGCCATCCGACACCTCTACAATGCCAACCACGCACACCTTCCACTCACACTGCTCTGGATCCCTGGACATAGGGGCATCCCGGGAAATGAACGGGTTGATGGTCTCGCCCGCGCGGCGATCGACCTCCCCGATAACAACGGAGCCCCAGTACCCCCCGGAGATCTTTTATCCCTCACAAATAATCTGTTCAAAAAGTATATTCAGGCCTGCTGGTCACACAACACCACACACCTACACACCATCAAGCCCACACTCTCCAGCTGGCCCTCCTCCAACCAGCACACCCGTCTGAACGAGGTGGTACTCGCCAGACTTCGCCTGGGACACACCAATTTGACACACAATTATATTTTTCATAGACCTCACCGCCTTCCACTTTGTAACACATGTCACGTACGCCTTACTGTCACTCATATCTTACTTGACTGTCCAGCATATGCTCTTCACCGTCGCTATATCATGCAATATGTCGCCAAGATCCACTCACAACTTTCGCTTCAAGCTCTCCTCGGGAATGACCACCCGGAACTACTTGATTTACTCTTTCGCTTCCTCCAGGACACCAAACTCTCCGAACTGATATAAAGCCTCCGTCGCATTTTCCTTTTCCAAGCTAGCCTGATAAAAGTTATAAGACACGCGCCACACTCCGTACTGGCTGTATGACTCCGCTCCACATCTCTTCCTCTCCGTCGTCGCAAAACACATACATATAGGTTATCTCACACTAGGTAGACAGGATCCGATCCAATTTGGCTAATACGGACGGACTTCCTTTTAAATTGCGCTTGGTTTTTTACCCTCGGGTTTTCCAAGCAGCCTGGTTTTCCCCTTTTTAGGGGTTTCCAGGCTTTAACTTAAAACATACACTTACACACACAAGGTCGGGCCCGACGCCCACGACTCGCCCTGGGTGTCGGGCCTCCGCTTCGCTTTTCAGGTCGCAGGTGGGCAGTGGAGCCTCTCCGGAGGTTACGATGCTGCCCACCCTCCAAATGTCCTTCCATTGTCATGAGTGTCTGTATGTATGTATATGTACCTGTATGACATGCGTGTATCGTCTCTACGCCATATTTCTTGTTTGACGGCGTCTCTCCTTTCTTGACTAGTTGATATAACCGGATGTCACATAAGCCGGATTAACGTAACTCCTTCTTTAACGTAGCAATCTCTAGCAGATGGCACTTTGCCTCAGCTAAAGATTTAGGAAAAAAAAAATTTAAGGAATTTGGGTGTGGGTGGGGTTGGCCTATTTTTTGTGGTTTGGGGTGGGTGGGGTGGCCCCATTTTTGGGGTTTAGGGGTGGTGGGATGTGATCCTGGGGCCAATTTTGGTTGGGGTTGGTGGGTTGGCCCAATTTTTGGGTTGGGGTTGGTGGGATGTGATCCTGTTGCGAGGACCGGACATTATTCTGACAGCGAATGTTTTGTCTTCGTTTGACTGAGTTTTTGTGGATCCATCCAATGCTGGTAGGCAGTATGTTTGGGCACAAACAATGCTGGTCGCATGTGTTTGTGCGAATGGTATGCTTGAAGGAGTAGTTGCCACGACTCAACTTGAGTCATTGATGTGCATTGATGATACATTGATGTACAGTCACTTCAGCCTCGAGTCACTCAGGGCTGAAGTGCTGTCGGGACCTGTTGAAAGCGATGAGCGCTCCGAAGCATTTTTGAGCTACCATTGAAGTATGGAAATTCGAAGAAAATTCAGGGTAGAAAGTCACGCCGAGTATTTGAAGTGCCTTCCAGGGTCGAATGGCATTGCCAGACACGTTGAAAAGAAACATGCAGCTTTGTGCTCTGACGGGGTCGTTTGATCCGTTGATGTCAAAGTTAGTTTTTCCAGCGTTGAATTTTAGTGAGACGCATCGGAAATAACCTTGAAGTGCTTGCAGTGGATTTTCAAGTCAAAGCTCCGTGTCACGAAATAAACCCGGATAACAATTAGTTACTGAGGAATCTACCCAAGTCTCAGATGGCTTCGAAGTACCCATGGTGAGTGGGTCGGGTCACGTGAAATCCTTGGAGTTCACACCAACGTCATGAACAGTGGCGTGTAAGCGAGCTTGTAAGCGACTTCTTCATAGCTCCTAAGGAACTGCAGGAAGAATTCGCTCAACTTCAGGTCGTAATCATGTTCATCTTTGATCAATCAATTTCACTTATATTCTCCAAAAATATCGATCGAGGTCACACAAATTCAATACCCATGTTTGACCTTCAGAAAGTTAATGGTTCGACGGCGTCGTCTGATAGCATGTACGAAAATGGCATGCCAATCACATGTGCATCATATCTGCGGTGAAATTGATACAACTACTATAACTCCATCAAAAGCGCTTCCAGGGCGCCTAGAAACATAATGTCATAGCTCACGTGAACTGACGCGATTTTTGCTCTATTTCCACAAGGTTCGCACATGATGCACTGTCAGTCATGTCAAATGATATGCTGTCAGTTATGTCAAATTATGTACTCTCAGTCATGTCAAATGTCATTCATGTCAAATGTCAGTAATGTCAATGATGTACTGTCAGTCATGCCAAATGTCAGTCATGTCAAATGATATACTGTCTGTTATGTCAAATGTCAGTCATGTCAAATGATATGCTGTCAGTCATGTCAAATGATGTACTCTCAGTCATGTCAAATGTCATTCATGTCAAATGTCATTCATGTCAAATGTCATTCATGTCAAATGTCATTCATGTCAAATGTCATTCATGCCAAATGTCATTCATGTCAAATGTCAGTAATGCCAATGATGTACTGTCAGTCATGTCAAATGATGTACTGTCAGTCATGTCAAGTGATGTACTGTCAGCTATGTCAAATGATGTACTGTCAGTCATGTCAAATCTCAGTCATGTCAAATGGTCTGTCATGTCAAATGTCAGTCATGTCAAATGATGTACTGTCAATCATGTCAAATGATGTACTCTCAGTCATGTCAAATGCCATTCATGTCAAATGTCAGTAATGTCAATGATGTACTGTCAATCATGTCAAATGATGTACTCTCAGTCATGCCAAATGTCATTCATGTCAAATGTCAGTAATGTCAATGATGTACTGTCAGTCATGTCAAATGTCAGTCATGTCAAATGATGTACTGTCTGTTATGTCAAATGTCAGTCATGTCAAATGATGTACCGTCAGTCATGTCAAGTGATGCACTGTCAGCCATGTCAAATGCTGTACTGTCAGTCATGTCAAATATCGGTCATGTCAAATGGTCTGTCATGTCAAATGTCAGTCATGTCAAATGATGTACTGTCAGTCATGTCAAATGTTAGTCATGTCAAATGATGTACTGCCAGTCATGTCAAACTTCTGTCATGCCAAATGTCAGTCACGTCAAATGGCAGCCATGTCAAGTGATATACTGTCAGGCATTAAACCAATGTAGTTAGTCATGTCAAATGATGTACTGTCAATCATGTCAATCGATGTACTTTCAGTCATGCCAAATGTCAGTTATGTCAAATGTCAGTCATGTCAAATGATGTACTGTCAGTCATGTCAAAATATGTACTGTCAGTCATGTCAAATGCCGCCATGTGTTGCCGCGCGCTTCTTTCTGGCAGTCGTGAGAAAACCACTTGGGGTGGCATTCACACCCCTCAGACAGCTAAGAACATTGTCCAATATGCACATTATAAGATTCAAACGAAGTTCCAACCCAGCTCTCGTATAACATTGTCTGCAAATTATATTCGTGATTCAGAAATCATTTCTGCCAGAATGTGAAAAGTTCGCCTATTGCGGGAAGACATCACTGCTTTTATAAGCGCTGCCGTACTTTTAGATCTCACAACCATTTTACTATGCCCATTTTACTACGCCCATCTGAACTGTACACGAGCTTTAGAATGACCCAGAATATTGGCGGAGTCAATTCTAGTGTGTGCTTAGGAAACCCATGGACATTTTGGGTCATGGGTGGAGAAGTTGACAAATGAATGGAGAAGTTGAGTGTGTGTGTGGCTCAATGCATGGAGGATACGAGTGCTGCCAATTTGGTTAGTGAGGCCCACCCCATAGGGTTCCATGCTAAGAGAACAAAAAGTTGATGGTATGTACCAAGACAAAGGTGGTGCGGCACAAGCCCCACCAACGGCACAGCAAACTCTACTCCTGCTTTTGCTATACTAATTGCCCCGTGGATAACAGCAAATAACCAGGTTGTGCTTACAGCAAGCAGCTTGTGTTACCATCTCGGCCAATTCGCTTTCCATGCATAAATAGTCGCGTCTTCGCGGTCGAATTGAAGAGACCGACGAAGGTGAGCGCAGTCCTGCCGGTCGCATCCCGCCCGGCCGACGGTGGTCTGAGAGTCCCTCACCTCGACAATGTGTCGCCGGCAGCTGCCCACTGGTGCCGCTGACCATCGTCCACGGCGTCTGAGAGGAGGCCCTAGATGGAGATTCGAGGGCCCTGCGACCGACGGCTACCCTCTGAAAGAGAAAACCCTCTGTTTTTCTGTTGCTGAAACGTCGTGGAAGGTGCATCAGGATAAATAAGATGCGAAGAGCACGAGGTGTGTGTGTGTGTGTGCGTGTGTGTGAGAGGGATAGAGAGAGAGAGGGAGGGAGAGAGAGAGAGAGAGAGAGAGAGAGAGAGAGAGAGAGAGAGAGAGAGAGAGAGAGAGAGAGAGAGAGAGAGAGAGAGAGAGTGAGAGAGAGAAAGAAGAGAGAAGAGAGTGAGAGAGAAACAATGATATACACCTCAGAGTCCCATAATCGATCTAGAGCTTGAGTGTCAGGGTGGAAAGGCATCGAGTGAAAGAGTGGAAAGGCATTCTTGGAAGAGCATCGAGTGGAAGAGTAGAGAGCTGAAGGAAGAAAGCCGAGATGCAGGATTTCGGACTATTGTGATGTTTTTGCCAAGACCTAGCGTGGCTTAAAACCAATGACAACAACAAGAAGGTTCAACGTCCAACTTTCTGATTCTCATATGCGTTCAGTTTGAAGGCAAGAGTGTAAGAACGAGAAAATTGTGAAGTGAAATTGATGAGATTTGGAGATAGATTTGGGAGATTGTTCCCAGCCCGACGACATCTTGCATCAAAATCTCAGGCGCTTCAGGCAGTCGCCAGCTCTCAGTCGCAAGATTTGCGACTGAGATTGGCG
Organism: Ashinkailepas kermadecensis; assembly: GCA_034440615.1. Lineage (NCBI taxonomy): Eukaryota > Metazoa > Arthropoda > Thecostraca > Neolepadidae > Ashinkailepas > Ashinkailepas kermadecensis. The sequence goes on along the minus strand of JAOTOM010004641.1, from coordinate 167,686 downwards.
ACAGGATGCAGCTCTAACAGAACGCAACTCATACGGACTTGAGCTTAAAATGAAGCGTCTTTGAGTTGAACCTCGCTTTACGTTGAAACAACAACCACGAGATGGCGGAATGAACACCCACTTCCTTCATTACCAAGTCGACCCTCCTCCGCTGGGAAGCATGCTTGCTGCTGGTGTCACATATAA